>SMSR01008920.1:0-18951 GCA_019453355.1 Ceratina japonica | reverse complement strand
CCCGAGAGGAAGGAAATAGACTTTCAAATGAACCCTCTTTGAAACAGTATGTATGCACTCTTTTTCTCCCGCGGAGGATGCAAATTTCCTCGAGCACGCCGTACGTATATGTATGTACACGCGTGTACACGCTTCGGCGAGGAAAAAATTGTTTCTCCTTTCGAGAACGGCTTTCCAACAATTTGTCACGAGAACTTCCCTCGTCGATTAAATGTTTCCTTACAATTAGAAGCCAGTTGCGCAACTCTTCTCCTATTTCAATGAATTCATTATTTATTACATGATCTCTGGCCGTTTGCGACGGTACGCAACGTTTCGTACAAAGAGACACGGACTCGTAATTCTCGCTGCGGAATTATATAACGTTCGCAGGAGGTGAAACTCACCGAAAATGGTTCCGACGCTGTCGGCGATCGCCCCGGAGATCGCGCCGTCCGACAGGGCGTCGAGGCAGGCGCTAAGGGCGCAGGCACACGCGCTCGTACCTATAAGGTACTCCAGTATCATGTTCCATCCAATAATGAATGCTATTAATTCGCCTACGGTCACGTAACTGTACATGTACGCGCTGCCGGTCGTGTGAGGCACTCGTACTCCAAACTCGGCGTAACATGCTCCTGCGAACACAAATCACCCACGTTTTCACTTTCCCGTACGTGCCTCCCGGTGCCGGCGATGGAAAATACGCGAAATACGAGTAAATTCCTGTCCAGAGGAATTTTAATTTAAATTAGGACACTGGAACATCGTAAAACAGGGTGGAAATATTAATTTTAATAAAAGTCGTTCGAGATAAACGAAATAACGCCAGNTGAACCCGGTCGAATTTTGCCAGCACCCATAAAATGCTAATTAATTGTATTTAACTCGTTAAATATTGAAGTTAGAAGAAAAATGCATAGAATCTTTCTTATAGAGCTCGTCAATATCTACAACTTTTGTATAAACAATTTTCCGCCATCGTCAATAATTAATAAATAAAATTGTTTATTGCAATAAACTTATCACCGTCCTAACGAAAAATGTTTCAGACAAAAGTTGTATCTCTCCCATCAGAAATGTAATCAATCAATGAATATCTTAAGCTAAACAGATAAGACTCTCTTTTAATCAAGCCAATAAACAATTGCTCGCTTCCAACTCCTTATCGATTTATAACACTTTTCTAAACGTGTATTACTTAATATATTAATTCTCATTGAAGTACATCGTCCACGCATCTTTAAACCGACTCTGTTTCCCATAGAAATACATCTCGATTGAATGTTTTCCACGAGTATCGCTCACACGACGGGTAAAAAAAATATTAGAAGAACAGACGGTTGTTCAGCGTACGAAGTCGTTAAGCCCCGCGGGTCGGGCGCGAGGAATATCGGCTGGGAAACAAAAAGCTGGCTCACCCTTGCATCGTCCCTCGGCGGTGAGCATTAACGAGTCGCGGGAACTCGCGATCGCCCCGATAAACCACGTATTTGCCGTATGTTTTGTCCCCGTCCGCCCGTAACAGATATCTTCGCTGAATTTTCGTATCGTTTGCGAGTTAGATTCTACTTAACCCATTTCCGTCCGGCTCGCCGCGCCGGATATAAATAGCGCGATAAAAATTGAGAGACCGTTTCGCTTCGCGGTAGAACTATCCCGGGGACAAATGCGTTCAAACGAGAGAAGTTTCATATAACGTAACGGGCGATTAAACCGACGCGATTTCTAATTTCGAAATGCAATATCGCGGGGCCGATATTTCTTCCTCCTCGAGGAAGTCGAAGAGGGTCTCGGGGTGCGTATAGAACGGCGGGGTCGGCCGGCGTCGAAGGGGGAACGGAAGAAAAATGAGGAATGGCCGGAAGCGACGAGGAAAAGGTGTAAAAGCGGGTTTTCAGGTGGGCAGGTTAAAGAGCATCGAAGTGGCTCGGCTTCGTTTCGGATCGATGAGGGTCCACAGGTGCCGGAGTTGATCCGCGCAAGCGCCCCTCTCGCACCCTCCCCGGTTTTGTTATCCCCCCGACGAAATCCCGTCCCCTTCGTTCGCCCTCCACCTCCTCCTCGTCCTCCTCCACAGCCGCCTTCTTGTTCACCTCGTTTCCCAGCGCACGCACACACGGGACTCGGACAGCAGCAGCAGGGCGTGCTTCGCGATTCCCGTATTCAACGCGTGCACCCTCCACCTCCTCTTCCGCGTTCGGACTTAATATTCATGAGGCCAGCCCTTGAGGAGAGGCCGGAGGAATAACGCGCGGGGATCGCGGTACGCCCGGATGATGGACGGGGTTTTTTGTAATCCCGACCGGTTGCTCCTCGATGTTAGCAATCTTGCTCCTACCTCCAGGAATTTGATGAATTTCAGGGGGGATACAGGACGACTCTTTCAACGGAATCCTTTCCGAGTAATCGGATTAACTCTAACGATGATCGATGCACCGGCTTCAGTGTCTCCTAAAATGATTTATGCAATAATTTATATGTATTAATTGATACGCATGGAGACGTTGAAAAAGAGATCCAGCGACCTGCCGCGTTTTTATCCGGCGAAGACTTTCCTCCGGCCGAGAAGCGTAACGCGATATGTTCGCCGATAAGAAGTTGCAGCTGAGGCTAACGTTTGATACTCTTATCGAGTAACCCGATAGTATCGAAACAAACTATCAACTGGCTCGACAACAACAAATTCGGAAACTCGTTCAGACGGTTTCCCCGGGAAGAGGAGGGAGGAGCCTCCAAGTTTTTCCACTTTTATTCCGGCCGCCACCCTCTCACGGTCCGTCGCGGCTGCGTTTCAATCGGCCGGGTAAGGAATAAAAAAGAAGAAAGGAGGAAGCAGGAAAAGAGGGAATCGAGAAGTGCTCTCTCCCGGTGAGAAACGGAACGGGCAAATAGCGGGCGATGAAATCCATATCCGGCGGCCGGATGCAAAACCGGGNGGCCTCTCGAATTAAGAATATATAACAGGGAGAAACGTGAGTAAGCGTGGGAGGATAGAACGACGAGCCGAGAATATGAATCATGACCGGGGCGAGTGATCAGCCTCGGTGATCCGGAGGAGCGTGGGAGCGAAGGGTCGTGAAAAATCCTGTTAAAAATAGCCAGGATCGATACGCGAAGGTGGATACACCACGTACGTATACGCGGCGTCTCCTCAAGGAGCCAGAATCTTAATGTCAACCGGCGAGGAGAAAAATGTAGGGGAACGGTTCTCGGTAGAAAACTTCTGACCGATTTAAATCCCCGGCTATTTCCGTCTTATTCAATTATACCTCGAGGCCTCGCAGGCGGTATGGTTAATTGAAGGATCCGAGATCAAAAGTAAACTTAATACGTCAAATATACAAGCGGCAAATTTCATTTCGTTCGGCATAAAAGTTCTTCGGGTTAATTGTCTCGTACGCTTCTGTATCGTGTCGCGTCGTCGTTCCGCGTTACTCTCTATTCCTCGCAATTCGAGATAACGACTTGCCTGTAGTTTTTGCTTGGAATCGGTCGGATGTAATGTCTCGGGCCTGGACTTGCCCTGGTCACCCTGAAGACTCTCCACATTTTTCGTTCGTATAAACTTTCTGAAGAGCTCCAGACCCTTCTCCCGATCCAGTTCGAGCTTCATTTTTCCTGCAACCAAACGATAACAATTATGAGTCAGTGTCCAGCGATAATTATATACAAATATTGCTTAAAAATTATAAAATAATTCTCATACATCCATGAATTAATTGAAATATGGGAGATTCCTGAACTGCCTTCGAACAGGACAACGAGACGGAGTACGAGCTCGGTACAAACGCTATTTAGCCCAGCGAACGGGAGAGGAGAGGAGCGAGATTACGCGATGAGTGTAAACAGCGAGGGATAATCGTTCTCGAAGAAGGAGGTGCTTTTGCGAAAAGCACTCGGCTGATAAATAATTCAACGCGCGCTCGAAAAGTAGGCGCGTATGAAAATGCCGTTTATGCCTCTCTGTCCCTCCGCTAATGGAATTCTTGAACGTTGTCTGATCACTCGTTGACCCGTTCCACTGGCCCGTCCCGTTCCTTTTAAATCAACTCGCCCATTCCGAGAGCGCTCCTCCGTCGCTCGACGCTTTTTAAATCTTGTTTCGTTCAAAGAAATTACAAACGCCGAGCCGTATTAACGATCGAACAGACAGACGACCGTCGACGGTCCTGTGCGTTTTAGAAAAATCTAACTACGGCACTAGTTCGTCTCTAGCACGCTTGCACGAGTGCAATCTTCGTCGCGAAGCCGGGAGAGACGTGTAACGGATAATTGCTGTTCGCGAACAGCAGACACAATAAATTCGCAAGTTTTTCGCAGTAAACAATTCCGTGGCGTGGGAAAAAAGTGGTTGAAATTCCGGGATATACTTACAGAGCTATCGTTCATTGGTTTTATTAGAAAGTTTCGCGAAGCTACTTTCCGCGAGGCGGGCGTCGCCGGCCGCCGTGTCGCGGCTCATTTATAATGTTATGCAAATTTCATTCTCTTCAATTTTGTTTTTCACTTGCCGAACCTGAGGGATTTTTATCCGGGGAATTTTGCACGTCCCGGCTGGCAACCGAGAACGGGAAACAGCTCTCTGTTGAACCGCTGATAAAATATTCCCGCCCGCCACGGAAATTTATTACTCTATCACGTGTGTCCGTTTATTTATGATACGCGATACGGAATTTCGCTAACCTGCCCCGGAGCAGTTCTTCTTGCCTCGCTGGATTCCTGGAGAGAACGAACGTCTCCCGGAGTTGAATGGAAACCGTGGGAGGACTGTCTCGAGTAGTACAACTTCCAACTGATCGGACAACTGATCAAAGATACTATGGCATTATCCAATTACTATAACTCGTTTAACTCCAGGCTATCATTATGCCTAAAGTGATGGTTATATCCAGAATTCTAGAGACACTCTACAAGCTGACAAGTGACATATGCAGTACGTGTTCTTCTATTTTAATAAATCAGTATGTTTCAGTGAGATTCCGGTGAAATCAACGATCGACGAACAATTCTCTGAAACAAAACACAGAAGCCGGGTATTTCTGTAAAAATTCGCTTTGCCACTTTCAATAAAAAGGGTCTTGAATGAAGACATTCAGAGGGAGCAATGAAGGTGAGGTGACAATACCAGAGAAGGTATTTCTCCGCGAGAAATCAAGTCAGCGTAGTGACCCAGAAAAGCTGCACAATTAACCTGAAGATCTCTCCGGCTCTCCGGTACAAGTGCCCGAAGACTACCAATCGGAGCCGGTGCTCGAACCACAAAGGATTTCCCTGATCTTTTCCTCGTGGCGCCCATAACCAACGAACAATGCCTTGTTGTTCCATTTCCATTCCTTTCCCTCAGCCTCGAATAATTTATACGAGCCCTCCACCTTCTCCTCCTCCCCCGCCCGCGCGCGCCAACGTTCAACGCTCGCGGCTGCGGGTTTCATCAACGCTTGCTACAGCAATTTTTAAACTGGAAAACCCATAATTCACCGTGACAACGCGGGTATTAAANCATCTTTTTTCTCTCCGCATTTTATATCGACCGTGACGCGACACCGCGCGCGAATAAATATCGGATTATCATTTTATCGCCGCCGACGCGGACCGCGTCCCGGAGAGTAATTTCGCGTGCGCGTTAATTGGCTATGACTAGCCGTGTTTATTTTACACTACTTCCGAAAGACTTCGGCTCGCGTTATAAATTAGACGTTTCATTATCATCGCCGCGTTAATTCAACCCAATTTTCAATCAGCCGCTATTTAATCGGACGTCACGTCGGATCATCATAACTAAACAAGGAGAAAATACAGGAGATTATAACATTTTGAAAATCGTCGTTGTTACGAAAACTCTTTATATAAAAGTTACGATTTTACCTCACGTTTTCCGAACACGCGGTACGTCCATTTCTGCTGACGAGTGGATAGCAGAGGGATAGAGGCTCACCGGGGCGAGCGGTGCATCCGCGTCATAAAAGACGCCCTGGCATTCTTCTAATCTTCCACCGTCCTTCCGGCTCTCTGATTTTTTCAATCAGACGACGTTCGAATGGTTCCCGAGAGAAATCACCGGTCGGACGAAATAAAAAAGGGACAGACGCGAGGAATATTTCTGTCGGTCGATGCAAAAACCGACTCTGATCTTTTAATATCAACCGCGAGTAAACGGCTCCGGAGACGTAGACCTGCTGCTTTCTGTTCAGATAATATCCTCCTAATTATGATCCTTGAACGCTCACCGGAAAAAATGGAAGCAACGGCCGCGATTATGAACGAGAAGACGACGCCTGGCCCGGCGACGCCGCGCGCGACCATCCCCGCGACTAGGTACATCCCTGTCCCGACGCAGGAGCCAACCCCCAAGGACGTCAGGTCCAGAGTCGTCAGGCACTTCTGTAAAAATACACAAACGTCCCAATTTAGTACGTGAAAAAAAAAAAAAGAAACGGAATAAATGTTAATAATTGTACGGACGTGAATTCCGTTTGAAATCGACCACGACTGCCTCTCGCGAAGTTCATAGTAGAAGTATATAGTCAGAGGGAGAGAGGGAGGGTCCGGCTGTATCGAACGTTTCCCGCGAACCGTCGATTCTTTCGCGGAATCCTCCGCGAACTTCCGGGAAACAATGGCGCGCCGCGCCTGGGGAAGCGTTTCGCGGTAACGAAACTTTCCAAATAAAATGCCGACCGACGCGCGGCGAAACTTCGCTCATCCGTCGGTTTCCACGGAGGTGGGAGGCGGAAAAACCGCGACGATTTAGCGAAACGCTCGGCCGCAGTTATCGCCGTACCGAACGAGCCTCTCTCTCCGAGAGAGAGGCCTCTCGAATTAAGAATATATAACAGGGAGAAACGTGAGTAAGCGTGGGAGGATAGAACGACGAGCCGAGAATATGAATCATGACCGGGGCGAGTGATCAGCCTCGGTGATCCGGAGGAGCGTGGGAGCGAAGGGTCGTGAAAAATCCTGTTAAAAATAGCCAGGATCGATACGCGAAGGTGGATACACCACGTACGTATACGCGGCGTCTCCTCAAGGAGCCAGAATCTTAATGTCAACCGGCGAGGAGAAAAATGTAGGGGAACGGTTCTCGGTAGAAAACTTCTGACCGATTTAAATCCCCGGCTATTTCCGTCTTATTCAATTATACCTCGAGGCCTCGCAGGCGGTATGGTTAATTGAAGGATCCGAGATCAAAAGTAAACTTAATACGTCAAATATACAAGCGGCAAATTTCATTTCGTTCGGCATAAAAGTTCTTCGGGTTAATTGTCTCGTACGCTTCTGTATCGTGTCGCGTCGTCGTTCCGCGTTACTCTCTATTCCTCGCAATTCGAGATAACGACTTGCCTGTAGTTTTTGCTTGGAATCGGTCGGATGTAATGTCTCGGGCCTGGACTTGCCCTGGTCACCCTGAAGACTCTCCACATTTTTCGTTCGTATAAACTTTCTGAAGAGCTCCAGACCCTTCTCCCGATCCAGTTCGAGCTTCATTTTTCCTGCAACCAAACGATAACAATTATGAGTCAGTGTCCAGCGATAATTATATACAAATATTGCTTAAAAATTATAAAATAATTCTCATACATCCATGAATTAATTGAAATATGGGAGATTCCTGAACTGCCTTCGAACAGGACAACGAGACGGAGTACGAGCTCGGTACAAACGCTATTTAGCCCAGCGAACGGGAGAGGAGAGGAGCGAGATTACGCGATGAGTGTAAACAGCGAGGGATAATCGTTCTCGAAGAAGGAGGTGCTTTTGCGAAAAGCACTCGGCTGATAAATAATTCAACGCGCGCTCGAAAAGTAGGCGCGTATGAAAATGCCGTTTATGCCTCTCTGTCCCTCCGCTAATGGAATTCTTGAACGTTGTCTGATCACTCGTTGACCCGTTCCACTGGCCCGTCCCGTTCCTTTTAAATCAACTCGCCCATTCCGAGAGCGCTCCTCCGTCGCTCGACGCTTTTTAAATCTTGTTTCGTTCAAAGAAATTACAAACGCCGAGCCGTATTAACGATCGAACAGACAGACGACCGTCGACGGTCCTGTGCGTTTTAGAAAAATCTAACTACGGCACTAGTTCGTCTCTAGCACGCTTGCACGAGTGCAATCTTCGTCGCGAAGCCGGGAGAGACGTGTAACGGATAATTGCTGTTCGCGAACAGCAGACACAATAAATTCGCAAGTTTTTCGCAGTAAACAATTCCGTGGCGTGGGAAAAAAGTGGTTGAAATTCCGGGATATACTTACAGAGCTATCGTTCATTGGTTTTATTAGAAAGTTTCGCGAAGCTACTTTCCGCGAGGCGGGCGTCGCCGGCCGCCGTGTCGCGGCTCATTTATAATGTTATGCAAATTTCATTCTCTTCAATTTTGTTTTTCACTTGCCGAACCTGAGGGATTTTTATCCGGGGAATTTTGCACGTCCCGGCTGGCAACCGAGAACGGGAAACAGCTCTCTGTTGAACCGCTGATAAAATATTCCCGCCCGCCACGGAAATTTATTACTCTATCACGTGTGTCCGTTTATTTATGATACGCGATACGGAATTTCGCTAACCTGCCCCGGAGCAGTTCTTCTTGCCTCGCTGGATTCCTGGAGAGAACGAACGTCTCCCGGAGTTGAATGGAAACCGTGGGAGGACTGTCTCGAGTAGTACAACTTCCAACTGATCGGACAACTGATCAAAGATACTATGGCATTATCCAATTACTATAACTCGTTTAACTCCAGGCTATCGTTATGCCTAAAGTGATGGTTATATCCAGAATTCTAGAGACACTCTACAAGCTGACAAGTGACATGTGCAGTACGTGTTCTTCTATTTTAATAAATTAGTATGTTTCAGTGAGATTCCGGTGAAATCAACGATCGACGTATAATTCTCTGAAACAAAACACGGAAGCCGGGTATTTCTGTAAAAATTCGCTTTGCCACTTTCAATAAAAAGGGTATTGAATGAAGACATTCAGAGGGAGCAATGAAGGTGAGGTGACAATACCAGAGAAGGTATTTCTCCGCGAGAAATCAAGTCAGCGTAGTGACCCAGAAAAGCTGCACAATTAACCTGAAGATCTCTCCGGCTCTCCGGCACAAGTGCCCGAAGACTACCAATCGGAGCCGGTGCTCGAGCCACAAAGGATTTCCCTGATCTTTTCCTCGTGGCGCCCATAACCAGCGAACAATGCCTTGTTGTTCCATTTCCATTCCTTTCCCTCAGCCTCGAATAATTTATACGAGCCCTCCACCTCCTCCTCCTCCCCGGCCCGCGCGCGCCAACGTTCAACGCTCGCGGCTTCGGGTTTCATCAACGCTTGCTACAGCAATTTTTAAACTGGAAAACCCATAATTCACCGTGACAACGCGGGTATTAAACGACGGCCACGGGCGCACGCTCTGCAATTTTAGGCGACCGCGACTTAACTTCCATTTTCCGTGACACGCGCGCTGTCCGACGCCCGTTACGAATAAAGTTATTATTTATTATTTATCGTTCGCCACGGGCATTAGTACGAGATGGAATTCCGCGGGGCTTTTGTGAAATAAAAATTGTGTACTCGGCAATGGAACTTGAACCAATGTTTCCGAGATCTTCCGATCCAACAATAAATCATTCAATTCCTCCACCGGATTATAATCACACAGAACGCGACCTGAATAGACACGAGGATTCGGTATCACGCGACAGAGCTCGGTGTTCTCGCACATTTGTTTCACGTAGGATATCGAGGTATACAAGTTTCTTCACAGAACGTGTACAGTATCTCGTTCTCCTGCATCGATAAGAGGTAGTCTCAAACAGCACGAAGCTCCACAGGTTCAATCAGATCGCACACGATACTCCTTATTGACTGGCCCTATGAAATAAGCAAGTGAGTAAACTTTAATCCTCGGTAGTTCTCGTTGCTAAATAATAGAAGTCGTTGGTAATGAAAATAACTGTACCAAGCAGGAGGAGGAGGGTTTCGGGCCCGTTTCCATTTCTATGGGAAATTCGGCTCATGAAATTGTAATGGCGATATCCTGGAAAGTTTGCTCCGTGGGACAGAAACGGATTCGTACCAATGCAACGTAGTGTATATCGGATTCTCGGTGCTCAGAGGCGGGGCGGCGTCCATCCTCGGCTGGATATCAGGTGCGCCGAAACGGTAGCGAAACCAGGTCAGAAGAGGGACGACCGACTAAATTAGAACACGCCGCGAAAAATGACTCACGCTCTCCTCCCTTTCTTACCCCCCGCGTTATAATAACGCGTCCAATTATCACGTACTCCTGTCCCACTCTACGCCTTCCTCTCGTTTATAATCAAATTATTTTCACATCGAACATCCGAGCTACTCGTAGTTTTGCTTTTACTATAAACTTTCCTCACGACTGGTGTATAACGAGCTGCTTCGGTTTGCGTCTNAACACACCGCGAAAAAGTGACTCACGCTCTCCTCCCTTTCTTACCCCCCGGGTTATAATAACGCGTCCAATTATCACGTACTCCTGTCCCACTCTACACCTTCCTCTCGTTTATAATCAAATTATTTTCACATCGAACATCCGAGCTACTCGTAGTTTTGCTTTTACTATAAACTTTCCTCACGACTGGCGTATAACGAGCTGCTTCGGTTTGCGTCCGTTCCCCGCGTTTACAATAACACGCAATATTTTTATACCGTGTTTTATACGCGGAGGCATTCGCGAAAGGCGGAACGACGTTTCGTTATCGATCGGTCGTGAAGAAAACGTGAATAAACCCGAAGGCGTGAATTAAGTTAAGGGACGATGAAAAGCGTGACGGTTCGGCGGATACGTTTCGTGGCCGGTCGGAAGCGAAGGTCGACCCTAAAGCTTTGGCTGACAGCCAACAACCGGCGGCGCGCCATGCCACCAGCTCCTCTAAGGGGAAATAAATTCACGGGCAACCCGTGCGCCTTCGTTTTCAGCTGTTCCTGACACCGACCGACGCGAACCGTGCCGCTAGCCTCCCCCGCTTTCGACCGATTTAATTGAATTCGATCCGATCGGCCATTCTTCTTCGTTGCCCCCTGCCACGACGACGTTGCACTCTCCGGTCCGAGTCACTTATTCTTTGTCTTCGTCCGAGGACGCTATTTTAGTAACACTTTCGTCTTTGTCTCCCGATTCCTCTCTCTGCGCCCCGCCGCCGCGTCTCTCCTCTCTCCGCTCTCTCCGACGACCGTGGATTCGCTAATTAAAAAAAATGATTTGCGTGTATTAGATCCGTGTTTGAAATTGGAATTATTTACCGGTCTTTTCAGGGATCGCGATCCCCCGGATTTTATTAGAGCCCCGGGAGGGCCCGGGTTTCATCCGATCGGCGACTGCATACAAAGACGCCGCGGGAAGCCCTGGGAATGGCGTACGTCCCGATGATCAACGGATTAGCGATCTCCTTTCACGTCGATCAAACCCCGTGTGTCCCTCCCGCGCCTCCCACGTATTTTCCCAATTTGCGATTCACCCGGCGCACCTCGAATACCATAGAAATTGCGCCGCGAAATAATTATCGGTTTTTTAATTGGCGAAATCGCGGACGACCACCGGCCGCAATTTGCTCTTTAATCGCCGGGGGAGGGCCGGAAAAATATTTGTTAACCGGGACGAATCGCGAGAGCTCTTCAACGGACCGAATCGGCTTTAATATTCGGATACAAAGAATTACCGGGAACCGGGCCCTTTGACGCNAAATAATTATCGGTTTTTTAATTGGCGAAATCGCGGACGACCACCGGCCGCAATTTGCTCTTTAATCGCCGGGGGAGGGCCGGAAAAATATTTGTTAACCGGGACGAATCGCGAGAGCTCTTCAACGGACCGAATCGGCTTTAATATTCGGATACAAAGAATTACCGGGAACCGGGCCCTTTGACGCGCCAGTCAAATTTTAATTACTCGTGCGCGATCGCTATAATTTCAATCTTCTCGTATTTATTACCTGCGAAATTCTCTTTAGAGTCTCTCGGTAAAAAATTCGTCGAATTCTACGAGGTGTAGAATCCTAATTAAGGAACGAACTCACATAGAGTATAAGATTAGTATAACAGAATTTTTTTACATTTGATTTCTCATGATTTCAGCGTTTACTATGATTGTACCGCTTGGTCCAGGCAACGGTACGATGATAAAACATNCGCCAGTCAAATTTTAATTACTCGTGCGCGATCGCTATAATTTCAATCTTCTCGTATTTATTACCTGCGAAATTCTCTTTAGAGTCTCTCGGTAAAAAATTCGTCGAATTCTACGAGGTGTAGAATCCTAATTAAGGAACGAACTCACATAGAGTATAAGATTAGTATAACAGAATTTTTTTACATTTGATTTCTCATGATTTCAGCGTTTACTATGATTGTACCGCTTGGTCCAGGCAACGGTACGATGATAAAACATGAAGATATGATAATAATAAGGTGAATGCGCGTTTGAATTAAAAGAAGTACGAACAGGTTCGCGGTTGATTAACGCGGTGCACGTGCGACTGCAGATTTCGTCAAGGAAAGAGGAGGCCTTACATTACAACGTAACCCTGAACTCGCCGGTACATCGATCTACCGCAATGCAACGGGGCCGGAGAAAGCTAAGCCAAGAGAGGGAGAGAGAGAGAGAAGTGTATGAAGGAGAAATGAGAATCTCGAGTGACTAATAAAGCGTCTTGTATACCGAAAGAATTTGGAGAAACGTAAGCCTTTCAGAGTAATATTGTACAGTGAAAAGCGGAGATTTCGCGAGGCCGAAAGATTTCGCATAAATGCATGTACGATAATGACTAAATATGTAGTAACTACTGATTCTGAGAGTGTAAACTCAGAATTGCAATATGCAGAATGTCCCAATTTTAGGGCCGATTTGTTCGATGAATAAAAATTAGAAAAATGTCTGACGTAATTCTTTAAATAATGATTCTAAAAAATGAATTGACAGAGACAGAAGATACGTAGTAATTATAATAACTAAATATGTGGTAATTGCCGGTTCTGGGAATTGGCTGGAGAAACCCAGAATTGCAATACGCAGAATGTCCCAATTTTAGAATCAGATTATTCCATGAATAAAACCTAGAAAAATGTCTGACGTAATTCTTTTAAATAATGAATATAAAAAATGAATTGACAGAGACAGAAGATATGTAGTAATTATAATAACTAAATATGTGGTAATTGGCGGTTCTGGGAATTGACTGGAGAAACCCAGAATTGCAATACGTAGAATGTCCCAATTTTAGAATCACGTTGTTCCATGAATAAAACCTAGAAAAATATCTGACGTAATTCTTTTAAATAATAATTCTAAAAAATGAATTGACAGAGACAGAAGATACGTAGTAATTATAATAACTAAATATGTGGTAATTGCCGGTTCTGGGAATTGGCTGGAGAAACCCAGAATTGCAATACGTAGAATGTCCCAATTTTAGAATCACGTCGTTCCAGGAATAAAACCTAGAAAAATATCTAATATAATTCTAGAAAAAATGAATTGATAAATTGACCTATTTTTAAACGATTCATAATAAAACGGAGGGGCTAAAAAATACTGCAAGATCCAAAGATCTCTCTAGAGAAGGTAAAATAAAATATAGGTAAGAGCTTAGAAAAACAGTGAATTACAATAACATTATTTTCATTAGAAACAGATTACGCGGAGGAGCGAAGTAGTTAAAGGGAAATGGGAAGCACGTTCCGCCTCGTCGGTCTAACCAGAGAAGCCTTGGCAGACGCCGCGTCCAAGAGATTATCCTTCGTTCCAACGCAACGATTTCACAATTATCCTCTGACAACGAATGGCCAGGATACAGAGAAGAAAATTCGAAAAATACACGATAACGGCGAGAGGAGCGTCTCGTTACGGCACAAAGAGATTAACAGACCTGTTAATCGTATTCCTCTTCCCATTTCACAGACCTCCGCACATTGTCTGATGAATAAATGATAAATTTGTTAACGTCATCGAACGCGATAATTGCACTGCATATTTCATGCAGTTGCGACAAAATTTAATACGCAGACATGACAAACGACGCGTTCCTCGTCCAAAACGTTTAAAGAATAAAAGAAATGCTTATTTTTTATGTAAAGAATTACAGATCGTGGCGAATGGAGACGGAGGAATCGCGGAATTAGGTACGAGCGAGTGGAAATTGTTGATGGGAACTAACGACGGGTTTAAATCGAGATTATATCGAGAACTATTCGCCGAGGTACACGTCACCGTTCAGTATTACGCGGACTCGTTCTTGTTAATTGGCCGGCTCCTCGAGCTTCTACGATTATATCAACCGTTCCCGGTTCCTATTCCCGCTGTTTACGCGAAGACACTCTAACCGACGTTCCTCTCGCCGCTAATTAATTGCATTCAACCGCGGTTATGATCCCCGCTGTCTGGCCCCGAAAGGAGCGCGATTGCCTAACAAGTTAATCATCGACCATTCTTCGAACGATTCGCGACACAAATTACGGGACCGTCAATCGTTTTGTCACAACGTTCGCACGAATTAGCATCCCGTTTTAACGTATGAATACAACGCGTTTATAAATTATAACATTCCTTTCAATGATTCACGATCAAATTCGAATTATCGTCGATTATTTCCATGACGTACGAACCGCGTTTGTGCTTTAATAAATAAAATAAATCATTTAAATATAAACGATGTATCTTTTGAACGATTAACGACCGATTACTATTATACTAACAAAAAAACGTGTTTCAGAGTTTCGTCGGAAACCCGAATAAAAAACTTGGCGAACTAGGCCTCGTATAAAGAATGAACTTGTCCGGATATTAAAAAAGTTGTTCTACCTCGGAATGTCGCCGGGTATTATCGGGACGTGTTCGCACGGCGTCCGAGATCGCATACGAATAAGACAGAGAATTTGCTTCAGTGGAATGCCGGGGGTGTGTAATTTGTTTTTGCTGAGGCCGGGCAGAGTTCAAGGTGGAAAGTCGTGGTTCAATTAGGTTTCGCAACAGACGGTTCCTCGCGAATTCGTGGCGGCGGCTGGCAAGGTGGTTCCTCGGTTTTTCGTTGAGAACCGAGCGACCGGGTCAAGTACGAGTACGCGCGTGGTCCGACCGCACGCTGGCCTCCTCTCCTAGCTGAATTAAACATCTGGCCGGATTCGTGCACGCCTGGCACACACACACACACACACACACAGAGCGGCCGACCCTCCCCTGGAATCGGCGTAACCAGGAAATCGTTACAACCTTGCTCGTCGCTCGAATTATCGCGGCGGGTCGCGCGTTCCCCGCCTACGAACGTTCGTTTTTTTTTCATAACTCATTGAAATCTTCTAACGAGGGACGTGACGCTTCGAGATGAAAACTCGTTAAACGAATTAATTCGCGCGGACGGCCCGCTCCGCGAAGCGTAGAACTCGAAAACCGGGCCACGAGTGGCTTCCACTTTCACTGGGGAACGGTGTTACGCGTGTGGGTAAAGCGAATACGTAAACGGGGGATTAATCATTGCCGGCTGAACAAAGGAAAGAAAACCCTTTGCCTGGCGAACGAGAGCTACGCTTACCGTCGTTACGCGTCAACGTTGCTTATTATTAATTAGCCGCGTTACCAATTCGGATTCGCGTCCCCGTTCGCAATCGCAGCGTTCGATAAAAAACGCATTTAATATCCGGGAAGAGATCTAAAAAACGGAAAATGAAAAACGTATTACAATTCGTCGAACGTAAACTTCGATTTCTTTATAAAAATGTGTTAAATACCGAGCGGAGTTTCGAAAGCCGGACGATTCCTGGTCTCGAGACCGAACCCGGCGACTCGCGGCGAAACCAATAAAGAAGTAGAACTAGTTTAATGCCGCATCGGCGAGTCGATGAATCGCGTAAGCCCGTGTAAAGCGGGGAATCGATAGACGAAGTGTGCACTGTAAAATGTTCATTGGAATTTTGTAAATTGATCTTCAGCGGCGGCGATAAGTCCTGGCTTCGTGCTTTTAGCCCCGTTTGCGTCCACCGTGTGTGTATGTGTGTGTGTGCGCGCCGCACGCGATTGTTCCGGCCTCCCATTGATATTCATGCACCCACCGAGCGTTTCGCTATTTTTCCCGCTCGTATTTTTTTTCTTCCTTCCTTCTCTCTCCTCTCCTCTCCTCCCGGCTATCAAACGCCGTCCACTGATTACTAGGCATATCCCGTTTTAATCGATCCGATGCGCCACGCTGTTTTAAACACCGCCTCGGGTATCAATGGTACGAGAAACCGTTTTACCCTTTATTTTTAACCGGTTACCTTGTACGTAGGACTCGCGACAGAAATTAATAAACAACCGACCACGCTCGCGTGCTTCTACTATCTCGATCCTTTTGAATTGTATAAAAAAGGGACAACAGGATATATCGGCGGATCTCACTTCGTCTCGTGCATAGAACTCGATAAAAATTGATTCCATCTCGATTCTCTCGTACAACAAAGACCTCGTTCGGTTTGTATTACGAAAAAACAGCTGATCGAGTAAAAAGGGACGTCGCGTGTACGGAGACATTTTCATCAGGATCCTTCGTGCGTTCACGGCGAACGGACTAACGCAGGTTTGGTCGATCGGTCACGGAGACGTGGTTAATGTCACTGCCAGAGAACATCCGCGGTGATCCCCGACGGATCGTGCGACTGACATTCCATCCCGGACGTTTCCATTTCAAACTACAAACGAATAAACAGTAAAATCGTTTCAGAGGACAACTAGGTAGTTTAACAGACAGAAAATCCAGTGAAATTTTTACACGCTGAATTCATATAAAAACTCTTCTCTCGAGGCGGTCGTCTTCCCGGAGGCAAGAATTATCCATCAGCTGATTAAGCTGGCTTCGATTATTTTAGGATTTCATGAACGCGACGTCGCCCGTCCGTCGCGACCGGCTCCCGGAACCAGCGACGGTATAACCGTCCGTTCGGAGAAATAAAGCAACGTCAATGGAGACAAGAGGAGGCTATAAGAAAAAGAGAGGACGGGCTCTCTTTCCGTATACTGTTTACCATCGTTCTAAAAGCAGACACCGTCCAAGGAAATCGTACAACGCACGCGATGCTCCGTTTTCCTTTTAGGGAAGCCTATGTACAAATACTAAATACCACACGTTAGCACATTGTCAACCGTTGCGATTGATCTAACGACCCTATCAAAAATGAAATAGCTCAAGTTCAGCGGTAACAGCTCCCTGTGCCCGCTCTAAACACCTTCCCTCAAATATCGAGGGAGTTCAAGGGACAAGGATACATACATACATACATACAAACGTACAAACTGATGTAAATCGGGTACTTACCTCGCCGCGTTTACCCCGTCGTCGCGATCACCAGCTCCGCGCCCACGGCACAGAAATCACAGTTCACGGGGTCGTGTGGTCCAGAGGTAAACTAATCCAGGACGATCATCGGGCCGCCGTAGAGGCGAGCACACTCTACTCTGTCGCCAGCTGTATCAGCCGGGAAACGCGTACGACGATGGATCTCTCGCTCGTTGAACCAGGTGCACTGACTGCCGAAACGCGGACGCGGCCGTCTACGAGTCGCGCGACATGGCCCTCCCGGCACTAGGTCCCCTGGCTCTTCTTCTTCTTCACCATTCAGGTCCAAACGCGACGGAGTTCTGATCCGGCACGCGCCAGGCCGATATGACGAAAATGATATGTTTCGTTGATCGGTGGGTGTCCCCGCTCCGAGGTTCGGTCTTCTTTTTTTTTCGCGTCCCGAGGGTGAGAACGAACCGGTCGATCTTCTAAACTAAAATTCCGGCACGACACACGCCGACGACGACGACGGCGACGGCGACGACGACGACGACGACTCCTCGGCTCTCTCGCTCTCGCGCTCGCGCTCACACACGGCTCCCGGTGCTGCTTGGCCAGAGTCACATTTTAGTGCGACACACACGGGGTAGCGGATACGCGCCGTGGGGCTACGCTCTCTCTCTCGGCTTGCCTCCGTCTCTGTCCGCTCCCTGGCCGGATCCTCCGAACCGCCCTTGCGATCCCCGACCTCCCACCATCCCCCGATCTCCCACCGTTCCGCCCTCGAACCCCTAACCGATGCCACGGCGAAGGGGTGGCTCGGNGGATCCTCCGAACCGCCCTTGCGATCCCCGACCTCCCACCATCCCCCGATGCTCCCACCGTTCCGCCCTCGAACCCCTAACCGATGCCACGGCGAAGGGGTGGCTCGCGGCGTAGCGATAGCTACCGGCTGCTCTAGTTACTCCATTGTTTCAGCGGCCGTAAGTCGATTCCCTTGATCCCGAGCCAATCCGGTCCCGGTCGTTCTCGAATCTCCTGAAAGAGAAAAGAAAGGAAACGCGTCAGAACAGATCGGGTTTACGTCGTATTCAATTTTTATAGCTCGAAGAATATTCTTTTTCAACAGAACATGATGATTTCGTACGAGAGCAAGTTAATTAAATATTATTAAAGTCAGAGGAGAACGAGAGCGACGAAGGTGGACTCAAATCTATCGCTAGCACCCCTGAAACGCCCCCGCGCCGCTCTCTGTCACGCTTCCCCTCCGCGGGCCAATAAAATCCGGTGGTGTACGATCACCGGGAGCACCCTGTCCCCTCGGACGTTCGACAAATTTCCACCGCAAATAGCCAGCAATCTGTGAAGATTAGAAACGTTTTTGAAGCTGGAAAGAGATCAATATCGGGGAGCCGCGGCCGCGTACATCCCCTCAGACGGCCGATATATATCCGCTTGTTATTAAACCTTAGACATCGTCGCTCGGATTTAATTAATTAGGACCCGCGGCGAGGATAGATCCCCCTCGAAACGGATAAGAAGTTTTGCGCCGCTTAAATGAGTAACCGCGGCGCGAGGAAGACGGGGACCGTTTATTTGCATTGGCAAACGGGCAACTGTAGCGAAACCGTCGCTTTGGAAGTTAGCCGACGCGGTAGTCGGGCCAACCTTAGGCCAAGAACAGTTCGCTGGCCCAAAATTCGCCCCCGTATACCC
>SMSR01008919.1:80219-96149 GCA_019453355.1 Ceratina japonica | reverse complement strand
GAAAGTTATTCGCCGATCACCGAATACAGGGTATTTATCGTCGAATCGCATGGTTCTACGTTTGTCAAATACTTTCAGCACTAAGTAAGATGTTAATTGAATTATTGCAGCTGGAATACCGTCGGAAGGGAGAAGGAAACTGGACTACCTTGAACCCCACAGTGACAAACGGTAAAGGAAATACGTTCACCGTTGAACATATTATCGAAGGACTTCAGCCTGGATCGTACGAAGCGATCCTTATGGCTAGAAACGATTTCGGATGGTCTCCGCCGTCGAAGCCGCACGCGTTCGTGGGAGGTACGTGGATGAAGAAATGAATTTCGTAATCATTCTTTGCGTAATACAAAAAGTATCGCTTCACTAAAGTGTCTTTTCTTATTTGCTTTGCAGAACACGACGATCAGGAGGCTCAGCATGGTAAATATTGCAGTATGTTAGATAATGAATTCTGTTTGCAAACGAGCAAGATTCTTATGAATATTTAATGTGCTTTCAGTTAAAGAATCAGGTGCATCCAAGCCTGTGTTAACCGTTGCAACATTATTCCTAGTCGTTTCGTCCTGTGCCTTTACAAGTCTGTAATTTACCCGACCCTCCTTAAGCTACATAGGTACGTAAAACTCTTATACACAACTTGATTTCGACTTTATGTTTATAATAAAATCTACTATTGTTAAACAGGTAATTTGCTACAGCCAAAGCGTACACCAGCAGATGCAATGGTGGGTTTAGTGAAACAAAAATGTCTAGGAGAACGCGTATGTTGCTGGTGTAATATATTTTTTAAATATTATAGTAGGTGTACACACTTATTTTAGGTAAATGTTAAACGATCGGTGTGTTCCATTATAGAAGAATAATATCTATTGGCGGAAGACTCGTGTGCCTCTTTATTGTTCAACTGAAATTTGAGAATGTTACAGTAAAAAAAGGATAGAACATAATCTATGACGACAAAGAGGCATACGTTCTCGCGGAGTATTGTCAAAATTTCTTTTTTTTTGGGGGGCATTGTTCACGTGTAATAGAATTCTTGCAGATTATTCAGCGTGTATTAAATAATTCTCCTAGATGTTCCGGCATGTATTATTAAAAGAAGAGCATTTTAATTGTACTCTAAATCAGAAATAATTCTAAGGGATACTGTACTTTAAAATATATTTATATATCTATATATATGTTATATATATACGTATACATGATATAGTATTCATTGTACATGTATAAGTTCAGAGATACATGATTATTATTATAATTTATTTTTGTATGCTTAAGATTAATAGATCCGTGTTTTACAATGCTGCTTAGTGCCATGTACGCAGGTGTTTAAAACTATCTCACGATCGTGTACAAAGAAAAGGGCACTGACAAACCGTCTTTCGAACGCGAACGACGGACGTGTAGGTATATACATATAATGTGTAATAGCAAAGAAATATTGTTACTAAGATTCGCCGTGGAAATCGACGAGAAACGCGCGAATTGAAAGCACATATACTCTGCGAGTATCGATTAATTGCGAATTCTATCTTTATCCACATAATATGTGCCTTCAATTCGGATAAGTATAATATTTTCATTTTATCTTTCAATGTATAACGTTGTGCATGAATATACGAATGACTGTAATGAATGCGAGGGAGTGCGATGTATCGTTTTTCGAAATAGCTTTGGTAGCTTTTAATACAGATGTACGTCGTTAAATTGGTTTATAACAATCGTTGCAATCAATAGTTTAACATATACAATATTGTACAAAACTGCTCGGTTCCGACTAATGGTGCACACTTGTAAAATAAGTATAGAAAATTTCACGGCCACGCTTATCTTGATGCTCTGTATATGACAACCATTAATTTTGTATAGCGTTCGTTGCATTTATTCATTTGATAATAAATTCGTTGCGTAATTTCAACTATGTTGAAAACACTTGCTCGATTTTTATTTTCTAGAACCTCATGAACGTAAACGTCGTTTTCTCAAAGAGAAAAGTAGAATACTTTTAGAAAAGCGCAAATATATGTATCGTAAACGTCGTTTTCTCAAAGAGAAAAGTAGAGTACTTTTAGAAAAGCGCAAATATATGTATTTCGGTTTTTTCAAACAAGAAAACTGTTTTATCTTGGGAGCACTCGACGAGTTTCAGGCTTTTGGTGCTAGATGGCACCACCGTACCCTTTGTGCTGTGGAACGGCGCGCGTAATGATAATAAATACATTTTCAAAAATCAATTCGTATTTGTTTTTTATTTATGTGCCCTACTAAACTCTCTTGAGATATCAATTGCTTCGTACTTGAAAATAGAACATGTTCAGTAGATTCATTTATGCTGAATATATTATTTATAGTATATTTGATTCGATTATTACAATTATTAAACAATACATAATATCGATTGTCTGGAGGACAGTCACGTGATCGATCTCGTTTTTCAAGCACACGCACAGTGAATGCCTGGGAAAAATGGACACTGCAACTTTCCATTCAATTTTTAAGTAAGACAAATTGATAAATTACTTTTAATATAATATGAAATAAAATTCTACATTCCTTGATCTTACCAATTTTCCGATTTTTGCAGAGAACTAAAACCTCCTTAATCTCTTGTTTAATCGGTCTCTTATTTCAATCTACATGTTATGAAAATGATACACGTGCCTTTTGCTATATTATACGAATACAATAAAGAAACTCTGTTTAACATTTGACTGACATATTTTTATGGTTCTATGTTAATGATCTATAATTAATTGCATTTTGTGTAACAAAGTATAGTCATGTACGTACGCGCGTGTGCGTGTAGATAGCTACAGCACTGTTATCTTTACCCGGTGATGTTTATGAAATCTGAGAAGGCGTGCACGCGTTTCTCTCAAGAGAGATAAATGAAGCAGGTATAGGAAAAGGATGCAGCTCGTTGTCCCATCCCCATCTGAAAACATTTAGCACCACCGACACTCAGTGACCGCTATTGGCCCACCCCGGGACATCGGACTTTGAACGTTACGGGGATCCTACTTGTGGGGATAACAGGAAGGAAGGAGGGATAAGGGAAAAACTTACAAAGAAGGACTTACTCGAAGCGGTCCTCGGCACATTCGGCAGGTTCGGCAGTTCGCAAACAGTTTTCGTCGCGATCACGGCAGTCAACGATGGAAGATACAACGCAGAAAGTGCACCCGATCGCAAACGGCTCCCCAATTGATTATCAGTTGACCATCAGACTTTTGGAAATGGTGAAAAGAACGAAGTACGAATTGGTGCAGGAGAACGGGCAACGACGTTTGACGGCTCCGGAGATCGTCCGCGGTGAAAAGCAACGCATGAAGGGTGCCGAAATTTTCCTCGGTCGTTTGCCGCGCGACTGCTACGAGGACGAGTTGATGCCGATGCTAGAGAAAATCGGTCGTCTGTGCGAGCTGCGATTAATGCTAGACTTTTCCGGGTCCACGCGCGGATACGCGTTCGCGTTGTTCGAGAACGCGAACATCGCGAAGGAGGCGTGCGCGAAACTCGATGGCTACGAGATCAGGCCCGGGCATCGTATCGGTGTCGTTAAATCGGTCGACAATTGTCGCCTCTTCTTCGGTGGAGTGCCCAAGGACAAGACCAAGGAGGAATTTATGCAAGAGCTGACCAAGATGCTCGACGGGATCACGGACGTTTATTTGTACCCCAGTTCGTATGACAAAACTTTGAATCGCGGTTTCATCTTCGTCGAGTTCAAAGATCACAGAGCCGCTGCGATGGCCAGACGAAAATTGATACCCGGAAGAGTTATTTTATGGGATCACGAAGTCGCGGTCGACTGGGCCGATCCCGAACCCGGCGACCCGATCGACGACGAAATTATGAAGAACGTAAGTACATGTAAAATTACTCGATCAATTCCGATATACAGGAAATTCTTTTTACGAGAATGTTCTTTCTCCTGTTGTTTTCTCGTCTTCTATCAATGATTATTTTTTAAATACCGTCTTCGCAAAGTAACGCTTCCTGTCGTTCTCCAGGTTACTGCTTTATTTGTACGAAATTTACCTTTCGACATGTCTCAACAGAGAGTTCGCGATCTCTTTCAAAAAGCCACGGAAATCCCGATTTTGAAGTTAAAGAAAATTAATCATTTCGCGTTTGTACATTACGAAACCCGTCAAGCGGCGGAAACTGTGATGAACATTATGACAAGTAAGTTTATTTTATTCATTTGAAACAGTTTTTTACGTCCTATTTTGCATATTTCATTAAAAATACAATAATTATTAACTAGAGCGTAATGGCGTCGCCGAGGCCGAGGGCTGGGAAATTCGTTGGGCAAAGCCGATCGGGGCAACGAAAGTATTGGAAAGACAACAGTGTATTAATGAAGCCGTGGCGCAATCGAGTCAGTACAAATCAGCACGATGTCCGACAAAAAAGTCGGATGTTAAACCGAACATAGATATAAACTTCAATAATGTAATGGACGTAGCTGAAGTTCACATGAGCAGCTTGCAACATTTCGTTAAGAACAAGTTTGACGCCGTTTGCCTTTTTAACTGCATACCGTTTGCACCTACTGCTGGTTATCTGTGCAAGGTAATTGTTCGAAATTTTACACCCACTGTCGCATGTTTATTTTTACTTTCATTCCGCTAGCTTTTTACGATTTGAACTGTTAAATATAAAACTCGATTTTGATTGTTCTAAAACCACGAACGTATTGCGTGTATAACGTAATAAAATTAATTATTAACATTATTTATTTTTAATTTCTAATCATTTAGCGCTGTCTTCGTATGTTTTTACAGATCACAATTTTTAAACATACCATCGTTCTGTTTGAATATCATGGCGAGCCGAAACCTACGAAACAGGACGCGGTCATCGCGGCGTGCACTAAGATCAAAGACTTGATTTCTACCACGTATCAAAATTGGAGTAAGTAATCCGAACAGAAACTTAATATTTTCCGAATACGATGAGAAATAAGTCGCATCTATTTTCCTCTCGTCGAATTCGTTAAGAAGCCAGTAAAACGTAACCCGATATGTGTTTGTTTTGACTAGCATGATTGATGGAAGCGCGATAACTCGAGTTCGTAGAATTAAGTGTTTTGTTTTGTGTCCACTTTTGCTCGGATGTGCGAAGACTCTTGATCTTAAGATTCGTTTTTAAGCACGAAACAACTGATTCTACCTTAAATAATTTAATCATTGTCACACTAATTTTTTAAATGTTTATAAGAAAATTAACAAAGGGTGGGAAATGGTCGTGGGATGTGTGGTAAATATATATTTTTTTAAACAGCGTTGCAGAAAGCTGAGCAACTTTCCATGGTGCAGAAACCACATCTTAATCCTGTGGTAGGAGCGTCGGTCAGCTGGAACGGAGAATAAGATTTATGTGGCTTAATTTCTAAGGACATGACTTGTGACTTCCTATACTGCAAATTATTGATAACGTAGAGACCCGACATAGCATGATTGCTAAATTATCAATGAAATTTTTAAACTTTAAGTTCTATGTACTTCGCGGAATGAAGGCTTCGATAATACATGTTTCCATATTGAATTTCATCCGAATTTTAGCAGCACATAAGAGAGATAATTCGAATATACGAGTGTAATATTTTAATGAGTTATATAGAACACAGTTTTAAAAAAAACGTACGGCATATTATTGTCTGTCGTGCTACTTTTTATATCATGAAATAAAATATTTTACTGCGATGTCTATAAAAAAAATATTGAATTCAAATCGAATTTCGGATAATGAAGGACAGAATCATAGGTTCTCTACGTTAGATACATATATTTTATGTACGTGTTAAGATAATTTGAAAATTTTCGTTACCATTTACATTCCATGTTAATTCTTTGTGAGTTCCTAATTTTAGTATAGAAGAATTATATTAATTATATTTAATCACTAATATTGCCATTATACACTGATCATTAACAAATTAATCAAAAACTCTGCTAATCAAATACGAAAATCGATGAACTAAATCGGAATTCTCTAATCAATTTCCATAATCATATATTATCTTTTATTTTTTCAAGGATATATGTAACCAACGAAAGAATACGTTTATTTTTTTGTAATCAATTGACACTATTGTATCTCATCTAATCTCATGAACATTGACAATAAAGAGGCATATTTAATTTTTGTGTATACTTCAAAATGTATCAATCCTTTCCTTAAAGACGGTACGATCCGAGCTTCTATGGGCGGTTTAGTATCTCATACTGGGTAACTGAAATATTTGAACTCTTCTAAGAACTTACGGTTAACGAACGGTTAAGAAAGAAAAAAAGAGAATAACTGCGTTGAATTTCGAAGTTCTTGGGTAACCGCACTAAAAGTTGGTGCAGTTCGTTACACACTTTTAAAATTAAACGTTTCATTAACGTCCAATGTAATCATGATTCGTGACATATTCCGCGAGGAGCGAAGAACCGATAAAGGTATTACCTTTTTAAAAACCCGTGTTAGTAACGTTCAGCAAGGAGCAACGTTATTCGATCTTTCGAATTAAATTTATAATCGGAAATCATACGGTTGTCCTCCATGTAAAAACCGCGAAGCCAAAGCCTCATCCTTTCGGGTTTCCATCTTTCGCCCTCCTTACGCAGCACGTGCGATATCTTTTGCTTCAAGTAACCGACCGTTTCCGAATAATAAATCGGTATTCGCAAACGCGACCCTTCGAGCCTGTATATTGTTACAATCGGACGACATCTGCATGCTAATATTTCTTTTAGGATTTTCTTTACTTAACAACTAATGATATCTATTTAAGCGTATGCGTTACCATCCTGTGCACGGGACATCGTTTTACACGATTTTTAATTCCAATCCATTTGACTACGATTTTAATAATAGTCACATTATTCTCGACAATTTGCGTGCGTTTAATTCATAATTTTATTGAGGGTTAAATATTTCCTTCTCGTAGCCAACTTCCGATTATTTCGACACAATTTACATTTTCAAGTAACTTGTACGTAACTTGGCACGATTGGAACAATGTTGAAATTACGTGGTTAAGATATTGAAAATCGAGCGGTGGATCTTGACATTGTTGGTAGAATCGCCGTATAATCTTCGAGCACTCTTCTCGCGGCCTCGTTGTCCGTGTTACCAGTAACGTTTGTCGGCCTCATACAACGGACCAGTTCTCGTGCCTTCAAAGCGCAATCGACGTTTTGCTGCATCGCGTTCGTCGAAAATATTTCGAACGCGTAATCCAGTAATTTCTCAACGGCGCAATCGAGCACGGTGTCTTTCGGTATTTCCCCGTAGCCGGTCTCGGAGCATTCTTTTATGGCCACGTTCATCCATCCCCAGTCCTCCCAATCCTCGCTATATTTCACGCGCTGATTCTCTAATTGCCATACTAAATGTGCCCGAAATCTATAAATTAAGAAGAAGCCGTATTAGATGGAATAAAAGGAAAGGACCTACAGTTTTTACTCAAACCGATGTTATGAACGCAAGATGTGCGCGTAATAGAGTTCTTAAGCGGGCGTTTGATAAGAAGGTCGATGGAAGGGAAGCGTACGCGTCTCATATTTTTGCGCAACTCGTTTAAAGTTAGCCGTAATAATGGAGTTCCGGAGATACTTACCCCCAGCTCAACGGGTTCTTCTCGAACTTCACACTTTTAAGGTTTTGCAGGTAGGCGAACATGCCGTAGTCGATGAACCTGATTTGGTTGTAATCGAAATAGAAGTTCCTCAAATTGGGAAGCAATTGGAAGGCCTTGTAGTCGATCACCTCGATCGAGTTGAACGAAAGGTCGAGCGTTTTCAAATTGTACATGTTCACGAACCAATCGCTGTACACGTATCTCAGTTTATTGCCCCATAGATATAAATTCTCGAGCTTCGTGAGGCCTACGAACGCGAAAGAATCTATGGTCTCTATGCCTGATCCGTGTAGATCCAGAGTTACGAGTGTCGCGCCAAATCTTGCAAAACTATGTCTGAAAATAAACCGTCCGCATTAAACTCTCGAAGCATCTTTCATTTTTAACGTTCCTTTGTTCAACGTTCCGTTCGTTCCCCATTTACCCAACGCGATTAATCTTTCGTCCAGCAAAATTGACATAGTCGAATTTATAAAACCTTTTATCAAGAAGAAAATTTCAGTGCGATCTTAAAACGAATTAAACGCGTTAACCAACTTTTAAAACCATAATCTTGTCAGTTTCGTAAACTGCGTCGTAACTTTTCTCTTTGTTAAACGTATTCGTAACGGCACAAATTGTTCCTCCGTTCTTTTTCCGGGACTCAGTGTATTAACTTTTTCTATTATACTATTTATATTCAGCAGTCTTTATTTAAAGGCGAACAGACGAGATCGGTTCAATTATTGCCGCGTTATTCTTACCCTGGAATATTAGCTATTTTCGAATCCGAGATTTCGATGCTGGTGGAATTCGTATAAGCCCTTCCCAATTCCACCAAATTCATTAGCTCCGTGCAGGAGAACGTTACGCTCTTATCTCTCCCGTTGGTAATGGTTTGACAATTGATCGGGCCGGCTACAGCGCTTGCCAATAGATTAAAGATGAAAAATGCGTTTAACAGTCGGTCCATGATTCGTGGGAGGCAGAAAAGAACCGACGCGGAGCACGACCGTTTAATTAACTGAACGTTCACGATATACGAAACCCCGTACGATGCGCAACTAAATAGCGTGGGCGGCGGCGTATCCTTCGTTTCTCTTTCCTCTTTCGATAACGGAATCAAACAATGCGATTGAAAAACTCTCTTCACAGTTCATGTAAAAATTAAGCTATTATACAGTGACTCCCATAAATACTCGTACACATTTCGAAACGGTATACAATTTTTAGTATTAGATCAAAGAACTTTATCTTCTGTGGAATTTTAGAGAGCTTCAGAAACATCCCGTTTGTAGATCGAAATGTGTTATATGAATGTGTAAAGTTTCATAAAAATTCATGAAACCGTAAAAGAGTTAGATATATCGAAACATGTAAAAATTCGCCAATTTATCCCAGTCGTAGATTGAAAATCGTGGAGAACTGCGATTTTTTTAATTTCTAATCGCTTCTAGCGCTGAGCAATATTGATCGATTTTGATGAAACTTTGTACCAGTGTTGCCACCCCAAAATTTAAGAAATCCGTAGAAGCAAGATGAAAATTCCGTAGAATTCCGTAGATTGTCTTCTGCAAAGTCCGTATATCTACGCAATTATTTACGTATATATTTTGCAATTATACGTGTTAATATAGTAAATATAAGTATAATATATATTATAAATATATATAATAATTAATATATATATAATAAATTCTAACATAAGTTAAGACTTAAATGCATATTATTAGAGCTCGCTGAATTTGCCTGAAACTCGACTACAACATTATGATATTAAAAATACAATTTTGTAATAAAAAAATTGAGGTCACTTTTATTTTGTATTATTCATAATGTACTTGAGATCAAATCCAGTTCAACGATCTATAACAATATACTTTATCCTGTAAATCCATGTATCCTGTGTATCCATTGTCTGTTGTAAAGAATTGTCAAATTTTTTAAAGAAATAAATTTATATTTTTTATATTATATAATACATATTTAATAGTTCACTTGTAGAACTAGGTGGTGACGATTGACGATCGATATAATAAAATTTATTTGTGAATTGCAAAATTTTGAGAAAAGATTGAAGAAGGTAAAAGACAAAAATCCGTAGATTTGAGTGTATAATCCGTAAATCCGTAAATGCTATACAAAATCCGTAGATCTACGGATAAATCCGTAGAGGTGGCATCACTGCTTTGTACATGCATATAACTTACTTAGATCTGCAAACGAGACACTTCCAATTTTTATTACAGGCCCTAATAAAAAAGTTAAAAACCATGTCCTTTATATACATATACCGTTTCGAAATGTGTACGAATATTTATGGGAGTGACTGTATTCTAGTGTCTTCCATCGCGCACGATGTTTCGTATCGATATTGTTGATGTTATTGTAGAATTTTATTTTCTACAGCAATTATTTATTGATTTATCGATTTATAATCGAACGGAATTCAACTCGATGGTGGAGAAGCGGAATAAAAAAGAGAACCGAGAGAGAACCGAGTACGGATGTTCGCCAGTAATTTAATCACATTTCGTACTATCAGTATTCTGCTATTTTTAAAATGGCAATGATTCGATTATTGTAATAAGATGAATGTTACGACCCGTTCAACGGAACACGTGCGCGAGAGTTTTGAAGAAGATTTATGATGGCACTTTTTTAGGGAAGATATATTTTTATAGCTCCGTACCTGCCATAAACGGGTTAGTGCGGAAGGGTACTTTACAGCTGCAATTAGCAAAACGTCGTTCAACCTTCGAGGGTTTTGCCAGATGGGAAACATCGGTTTAACAGATTTTCGAAATCCTAACGCAGGCCTGAACATCTGGGCAATTTACCCGAAAAAAGGTAAGGCGCCCGAAGAATGCAAGCCTGCGATGACAAAGAACACGCTCACTGACAAGAGAATAATGGGAAAGGTGAAAGAATTCACGGTCTGTAATTTATTTATTTACTTCTTTATTTATTTATTTACTTCACGGGTAATCAACAAAATAAAAGAGTAGTTCAGGAGCAGAGAGAAAATGTAACGTAATAATAAATAATAATAACGCGTATATGGTAAAAACAACGTTTATTGTCATACATATATACACGGATACACAACTCAGACGTTAACATCAATAAACAATACATTCATTGGTAATGAATACGTTCGTGAACCGGTGATCGAGTGCGTGACACGTTCGCTCGTTCGATCGCATTCAGCCCTGAACAACCGATTAGTCTAACGAGTTTCGTTGAAAGGCAACGAACGAATCAACTTCGTTCCTCTCGACGATTCTTCTCAACATGCACGCGCTCAAGATATGCACATGAACGATTAACGTCCTCGCCCGGTTCGAGAATTAACTGTACATCCCTGTTCTGCGATAATGCGATATGATGCGGGGGTGGATCGAGTTATAAATCCATCGGTTCGTTAAAGATACACGACGCGTTCCCTTTCGCGTTCATCCGGTAGCGGGAATTCGCGAGCGAGTCTGATCGATGATTGTTCTATCGACTTGTCGTATACAGCTACAGTTTATTGTCATAAAAACCATTTCGTTATGTACACCATAGAACGACATACACCGGTACGATATGCGTTTTACATGGTCATACGCGTGAACAACATCTATAGTATGTATAGGTAACAGTCCGGGGTATTGTGCGTGCAACGGTCGAAGCGTCGCCGACGATCTCTCGACGTGGAAATAAATGGAAGAAAGACGGAGGGAGACCATGAAAACGTTTCCGAGGAATCCGGGTATTTCCAACGTAAAATTCGACGAACGCTAGTTGGGGGCGAAACGGAGCTCCTCGCCGGAGATACAGATTTTTTTCTCCCGCCCTCGGCTCTCAAATCCCTACGATGGAACTCTGCGATTTGTACTCTTATCGTACATTCGATACGGCCGTTTTACGAGCTACAGATCACTATCACTAGGAAAGCGAGCATTAATCCTACGCGGTTTAATCGCGAGTGTCGTCGCAGCGACGTGACGCCGTTCCGGACGTTCTGTTGGGTCGGTGCGAAATGCGCTGGCGCAGGTGCCGGCGCCGGGTATGATGAAACTTTTGATTTTTTCACCGTGTCATCCGTCAACGCGTTCGAACTGTTCCTCCTTAACACGGACGAGGTGTGACCCATTTTGCCCCTGTTCTTCGACAGCGACCCGTCGCCCCACTCGAAGTACAGCTTCCCCTTCGGCTTCCCCGGGTTGTACCTGTTGATGTTGACGTACTCCGTGTGGTGCCGGGCAGGCTCTGAGGTAGTCCTTATTAAATGCAACTCTGAAACCATATTGTGGAAGCCGTTTCACTCGCCGGATCTGACGGACGTTACCGCTATTATTAGATTGAAAAGAGATACCGCGCGGTTCGCAGTCCGAAAATTGAGCTTACCAAGCTTTTACCCTTTCGACTCCTATACCAGGTCGCGGGAAACGTTAACGGATATCGAATTATATACGGGAAATATATATCAGCGAATATAATTGGTTCCCGCGTGGGGCGAATCTACCGGGCGGGGCCGCGTAAAACGATACAAATCGCGAACACTGCTTCCGCGGGTCCGTACTATCTACTAACTGTATACTATAGAGAAATTAGTCGGAAGTAAGTCGAGCTCGGTACCTTGTAGTCTTATCGTTCCTTCAGCTTTACCGAGCAGATTTTCCGCCGCGCAGGTATAGCTGCCGAAGTCGTCCCTGTTCAGTCTCCTGATGGTCAGGTTCAACTGATACGCGTAATCGCTCAACGACGTCTCTGTTAAATCGTGTTTCTCGTCCGGTAATAATTTGAAACCTGCAATCGTTCGGTATATATATATATGTATATATATATGTATATATTCGTTTAAACGCGGCTCGCGCTATTGCTGGTTTTATGTTGCTCAAAGTCCGAGCCGTGGCCCGTTATACAGATCCGGACGTACAGATATACGCGTTTGTCAGCGGAGGNTATATATGTATATATTCGTTTAAACGCGGCTCGCGCTATTGCTGGTTTTATGTTGCTCAAAGTCCGAGCCGCGGCCCGTTATACAGATCCGGACGTACAGATATACGCGTTTGTCAGCGGAGGGGAAATATAAACGTATACAATATTATCCATGTCCTTACCGTTGTTTCTGTACCAGGTATTCAGCGCCTTCGGCCAAGACTCGACGTAACAGTGAAGAACAACGTCACTGTCGACGGGTGCCGCGACTAATTGGTTCGGGACTTTAATCAGCGGTTTAACTGCGTCAGGGAGAAAACTATAATTAATCATTGGAAGTTTGTTGGACGAGTACGGGGTCGGGGCCCGTGAATTAAACGGGCGCCGGTTCACTTACATCGCACGTTCACGTAATATCGTTTGCTGACCGTCGGCGGCACGCCGTTCGACGCGATGCAGAGATAAGAGCCCATCTCCTGGCGCAGTATACCCGTCAGCCGGAGCTCCTCCCCTTCGTACGACTTTACTGCGTGAACCATTTTNACGTAATATCGTTTGCTGACCGTCGGCGGCACGCCGTTCGACGCGATGCAAAGATAAGAGCCCATCTCCTGGCGCAGTATACCCGTCAGCCGGAGCTCCTCCCCTTCGTACGACTTTACTGCGTGAACCATTTCCAACGGGTCACTTGAAACGCTCGCGTCGGAATTTTACCCACTATATATTCATATTTCTATCCCGCTTTTACTGGCCCCCGTTCGCCCGGTAATTTTACTCCCATCTGGACGATTTTCGCCGCGCTCCCCGCAGACCCCGCATCGATATTTCTATTTTACATTACTAATCTCGTTCGGGAATCAATACTAAGATTCACGTCTATAAATTAGCAGAATTTCGGCCGAAAATACAATTCGACTTCCGCGATCGGAGTCCCCGCTCTCTGTTATCTTCCTTTAAACTTTAAATGATAATTTTATGATGCCAGGCTCGTAATCGAGTTGGCCTACGCGAACGCCGGCGTCAAAGTTCTTTCTCGGAACGGCTGTGGCCGAAAATATTCCAGTGGAAACACTGACTGACTTCCAGTCAGATTTGCATAGATTTCGAGTACCTATGTATTAAACTTTTCGTTATAACGTCGTTGTTAATGCAACGACTTGGAGAAGCTTTTTTGCCCGATAGTACGTAGTCCGCGGTATCCGTGGCTCGTCGTCGAACGCCGTTTAATCGTATTCCGTTTTAATATACCGTATATCGGTTTTATTGCGGTGTTCGGCGAATCCATGGGGAACGACGGCGGCGGTACGGTTGAGCTCATTAAGGGATCCGAAACAACGAGAGTACTCCCCCGCGATACGTTTTGGGGAAGACCGTCGGAATCGGCTGGCACGGTATATAGATTCCTGAGTGGTAGACACTTTCGCGGCGCAGTGTACACAGCGAATATTGCAATCGGGTATGCGAATCGATGGGGTCGGCGAAGAGGAAATATATGTAAAGTCAACATCCATCACTCACTGTTAGAAAGGCTAATCGGCTGGCTGATTTTCTACGGGACGCGATGGACCGTTCACGCTTTTACGTTGATACGTTCAACGAGCGGCACGTCGCTGGTTGCGTGCACGAAACGTGCTCCTCGGATCACGTTGCGTCGTCAACGCGTAATTTTTCTTACACCGCCGCCGCCGCCGCCGCCGCCGGGGGAATAATTCTTCATCTAGCGAGCTAACACTCCCGATCGAAGTGTATTTACGCTGGGACGCCGTTAGAACGAAATCAAATTTCATCAAACCCTATATCACATTATCAGTGACGTTAAATAGGTATCGGCGACCTGCTTGAGACGTGGATCGGGCGAACTAATTTTAGTTAGTCGATCAAACTGTTAACAGTGATAATATTTGAAAACTGTTACCTCGTTGGGCGCCGTGCTCGGTTCGCAGAGTAATATTCCGTCCATCTTCCCGTTTCCAGGTGATCACTGGCTGCGGCGTTCCCGTGGCACGACACCTCAGTCGCAAATCACTATTCTCCTCGGCCGTCAGGTCGGCGGACCCGTCCAAATCGATGATATCCGGCGGTATCACCACTTTCATGTGTCCCGTCTGCGCAAACACCGCCGCGCGAGTCATTAACAATGATTATACGCCGAAAAAGAGACCGCCATACGTCGAAACCGCCCGCTTTCGCCATTTAAAATCGAGCTTAAAACACGCGGATTCGAAACCTCGGCAAACACGAACTGCTCTGCCGGAGACTTGGCTTTAATCTAGGTTTACTATCAGTAAAAAATACACGTACCGCGGGGTTACTAGCCGTGACACAACGAAACGAATAACCCGCTGCATGCACCTCCTTTTTTTATCTCATCCGCGCCGCGCCGCCGTCCTTCCGCGCGAAATTTCGCATTCAATTTTGTCGATGTTATCGCAAGTTTTATCCTTTCGATAGTAATATTTTCGACGTGTCAACCGTGTTGCGACCAATCGACGGTAATGCAACGACGTTATCTATTAATTCCCTCCCCCCACGTCCGCGTCCGTATCGTACATAATATCGAAACAATTAAATTCGAACTTCCGAGTGGCAATCGTACGATACGTATCATTAAGGAGGTTTTACCGGTAACAGTTTTAAAATTACGAAAAATCTAAAATTTAGCGACTAGATTTAGTGAGTAGATTTTGGTTAAATAATGACTGTGTTAAATTTTTGTGAACTTTCATGGGACGAGAGAAAAGTTCTGAAGACTTCAATTTTAATTGTTTTTCGCAAATATCTAAGTTTCTATTCGTCGGACGATATGTATGCACAGGATCGAAATTATAGATTGATAAATTCTCTACAACAATCATTCTTGGTATTTTTTTCCTGCAAGTAACGGTTTTCAAAATAACACGCGACAAAATTTTAAGTTTTCGAACCAAGCCGCGTACATCATTCTTCCGAAAACAAGTTTTTACAGCGTGTTATTTTGAAAACCGTTGCCCACAAGAAAAAAATACCAAGAATGAGTGTTGTAGAGAATTTATCAATCTATAATTTCGATCCTATGCATATATATCGTCCAACCAATAGGAACGTAGATATTCGCGAAAAACAATATAAATTTAAATCTTGTTATAGATTTTGTAATGGGCGCGAATGGAATGAGCGGATGATGTATGCGAGAGTGTGACGAATGGTAGGAAGAGAGACAGAGAGGTATAAAAGGGAGTGAGCGACTGAGAGTGTGGGCTAGTTAGTTAATGAGTTAGTGCGAAACTGGAGAAATTGGCGAGTAGACGAGTATAGATTGGGAATTCAACGATCATTATAGACATTATCACCTTTATATATTAATTACTGTTTAATATTCAAATTCTTTAATAAAATCTTTAATACTT
>SMSR01008919.1:52134-79567 GCA_019453355.1 Ceratina japonica | reverse complement strand
TGTTATAGATTTTGTAATGGGCGCGAATGGAATGAGCGGATGATGTATGCGAGAGTGTGACGAATGGTAGGAGGAGAGACAGAGAGGTATAAAAGGGAGTGAGCGACTGAGAGTGTGGGCTAGTTAGTTAATGAGTTAGTGCGAAACTGGAGAAATTGGCGAGTAGACGAGTATAGATTGGGAATTCAACGATCATTATAGACATTATCACCTTTATATATTAATTACTATTTAATATTCAAATTCTTTAATAAAATCTTTAATACTTTAACAATTTTCAAAATTTTTCTCTCATCCCATGAAAGTTCACAAAAATTTAACACAGTCATTATTTAACCAAAATCTACTCATACGCTAAATTTTAGATTTTTCGTAATTTTAAAACTGTTACCGGTAGAACCTCCTTAAATCGTTCTATAAATTCGTACAAAACGAGTCAATAAGAAACGTTCAATGATTTCCTCGAAACTACGTACGAATTTATTGAACGAATCCGAGTCTCGCGACGCGATCGGTAGACCTGACGAATAATTCAGAGTAACACTCGATACCGACTCGCTGGGCACATAAATAGGTAGTATAGCCATCGAATGATGTGCAGAGATGCGGGGAATAACGGAGAGGAAGACGCACTAACATACTGACCTGACTTCTCATGGGATCTGTATTAACTTGACACATGTACGTGCCAGAATCGTTCGGCTGGACGTTGGTCACGTGCAGTTTCCATGTGTTATGTCCGTTGTGAGTGACAGACAAGCGTGGATTTTGAGCGACCATGTGCGTATGAATGGCCAGGATAGCTTTGGAGTCGGACTTCATCCAAGCGACCTGCATAATACAATCACGCGCGGGGCATGAACGTTTCTCGCAGTTTCAGCAGCCGATTATAAACCGCGATTCGCGCCCGCATTACTTACACCGTCCGCCCCCTTATATGTATCAGTGTTATATCGCCGCATCCCAGAATTAGTTTATTATGGATGATACTTGTTGGTTCTGTCTGTCTGGAGCCGAGGAGCACAATGCATACGTATAGATATACCTACGTGCCGGTAATACATCCTGAGAGGTTCCGGGAGGATGGAGGGTGCAATAAGAATAATGCGCTTCTCGCTCGAATCTACCAAGACTGATCGCCGGATGTTGCCGCTTTAGTGTCTATTGAACGCAGCGAGCGCCTTGGTTACTTTCTTGATTAGACAGTTAAACCCGCAAGCCCGTTAGATCGGCCGCGTTTAAGGAATCGTTCCTTGTTACGCTTTACGGTTCGCTCTCTTCGCGCTCGCCCCCTGATCGTTTACGAGCTATGAATAATAAATTTCGTAAGGCAGCAGAGGTCTGCCGCGACGGACAAACGACGATGAGAGATGTAAATAGATACGCGGCGTAATATTTAACGAAGTAGCGGCTGCTTAAAGGGACGCGGATTTTTCGTCGTAGCATTTGCACCGGTGGTTGCCGCGCGCGGCCCGGGAAAAAGTAGACAAGTTTACTTTTCGCTGGGCTGTTACGTAAAGATAAACGAAAATTATTTACGCACGCGCGAATTACATATTTTAAACGACGATGTACGGGAAGAAGTTTTCCCCCGCGACGCGAACGTAAAATGTTCTCTCCGATTTCCTGCCGCGTTCATGAATCCCGACGTAAATGCGCCCGTTAAGACTACGAACGTAAATATTATACTGCAATAAAAGAAAGGAGCTCGCGGAAAAAAGGCTCGCATTACGGCGTAATTCAACTCTCGTTCCCCATTTGTTGTTATCGCGGGACGTACAATAGAAGGACGTATTCATCTCTTACGACTGTTTCCGGGGGAAAAAGTTTGAACCGCTGGCGCTGTAGCTGGTCTGGGCGGCACAAAACAGGCAATTTCACGCGTAGGAGAGTCGATCGATTCGGTGCCGATCGCGATCGACCCGTTATGTAAATCTCAAAATTCATTTGTACGCGCAGCCCCCCTGAAACGTAATTATTTACTTGAGGATCCCCCGGCCAGGCAAGTGAATGAACACTGTTATTGGATTCCAGGATTCAAATTCCAATCGGCGTTTCGTACTTCCCGTTTGGTCTCGTTTGTACGAACATGCATACTTCCTGCGCGCTCGATCTGTCGTATTTCAAACGACGGTTCCATTCAACCGGGGGGTGAAAGGGCTTTTAAATCGTCGGGGACAAAAGCGGCCGTTTTGATCCAACGGCAATGGAATTTAAGGTGTGCATAAATAACGCTGATGGACTGTTCTGGCCGACAGAATAATCCTACCTGTTGGCGGAAAGAATTTTTACGCAAACAATCGACCGATCGAATCACCGCGAACTGCCTCCTACACGTATACGTACGCTGGCTGGCTGCCGTTCGAAAACCGAACACGTGCCGGATCGATGCGACGCAGCGAACGTTTAGAGCAATTACTCTAAACGAATCGTTTCTCGGGAAATCTTGATCCGGGCGGCGGCGGCGTAATACCCGCGTGAAATGACGCGAGGCATAATGGATTCTCGACATCCATCTTTTGTCTTCGCTACTACCCGATACGAGGAGATCGTTCGCGTAACAATTTTCACCGTATGAAATTTGTTACACCGTTGTACCTTTAACGCTGCGACCGTCCGATCCGGTCGGTATCTAGGCGATGCATAACTTTTCACAGACGAGCAGCCGGGGGCGGTTTTATCCGCGCGAACGCCGGGATTCAATCAAATATCATTTTTGACACGGCGAATACGTATCCGGGGCTGGGAACTGCTTTAAAACGTTAAAATAAAAGCGGACGCCGGGAAAGGAGGGGCGAAAGCGAAACGAGGGGTGGTTTCCGAGTGGCAAAAATCAGATCCATTCATGTTGTACGCTATATTAGCGACTCTGATTTATGTCTCTTCTTTTCGGGCTTCCTTTCTTTTCCCCGGATACTTCCTGCTCGCAGTTACATTCGAATTCCCTATGCTTCCACTTTTCCCACTTCTTCTTCTTCTTCTTCTTCGTCTTCTTTCCGTCCAGGCGCCGCCGTGTCCTTCTCCATCCTCCGTACACGGGAGTACGAAATCCTCTGAACACGTGCCAAGACCGTTTCATCTCGCGATAGAAGCGATTGTCGATTCGAGCGCGCAATCAAACTTGGACTTCTTCTCGAAAGTGAATTTCTCCGCGGGTTCGTCCCGCAAGGGGCGGTGGACAGAGAACCACCGCACGGACCGAGGAGAACGCGAACCTACGTAGTATTTTGTTACCATCTGCACCGCGTTATATGTACATTTGATTCGCGCTTCGATATTCTCTCATCCGTTAATGCGCTGAACATAACGTAAAGTGCAGACACAGGGATGTGTATTTGCACTTTACGTTACGTTCTACGCATTAACGGGTGAGAGAATATCGTTCGCGTATCGGGCTTCGGCAACAATACGCGCATATATGTATACTTCGTCAGGGTTAACGGCGGTAGTCGGCTGCCTATAGTCACCGTGACTATTCACGGAAGTACAGATTTAGGCCGGCACTTACGTTTTCGAAGCGCTGCCCTTAATCGACTTACTAATTACATCATGACACGTGTTTGCAATTACCTTGTAAGATTGAAGATGATTAACGACGCAAGTGAAGGAGACGTCACGACCTTGAATGACCGTATGGTTCTCCAGGAGTGCTAGAAATTCTGGCTGGACCTCGGATTTTGGCATCGCTTGACCTACGGGCGCCACGGTGTGCAATTAACGATCGTCGAATTAATGATCCGACGGGTTTACATCTAATTAGCATCGACCGCCAGGTTTAGATACGAGAACCCCGGGAAACAATACCGTCGAGATTTCGCGTACGCCCGCGTATATATAGCAGACGAGAAGTTTTAATGCGGTACCGGTTTCGTTCGACGTTTGCCTTTCCCCATTCATTGTTTCTGCTGGATATTGATTTATTTAATCTTTTACATCTCTCGACGGCGAACAGCTTAATCTAGCTCGTCAAGAGCGCTATATATGTGCATATACGGTCCCTGTGCAGATTCACGGTGACTGGTATACCCGGCAAAGTTATGGGGCAATAATTCTTTCCCGGCGGCTATTCAGATTTAGTTTCTCCACCTCGTCCGATGCGCTTTTTGTGTCGCGTGGCACGTGGACGTCGGGACGGCCGACGGGGACGGAAAAAGGAAGGAGAACGGGGCGTCGTCGTCGTCGTCGTCGTCGTGTAACGCGAGACGTTTATTAACCGTATCAAACTCGTGAGCGTCGCACACTCTGACACCTTATTAAATAATAACAGTTCCGCGCTCCCGGGACAAGACGGGAAAAGAGACGACGCGGGGGGGAGAAAAAACGAATTCGAGGCCGGTGTTACGCCTTTGTTGCGCGTAAACGGACGATGAAACGTGAAATTGGATATCAAACGAATATTTCGGTGCAGGAAACAAGAGCGGAGGGTAACGTTTAGCCGGTGGTGGTGGTGGGGCCGTTGTAATTTCTTGCCCGCGTTCACCTTGTGCGCGGGAATGCTTTTACGGAAGCTCCCAGAGACTTCCGATAGTGCTTTTAGGGGGAATTTTATTTGATTCTTACCGAAAAGTGGAGCAAGGAAACGCGGCGCGGAAAGGAAAAGAGAAGTGTACCGAGCACGATGCTATTACGGATACAAGAGGTTCGTTCGTATCATTTTGTAGGGATTAAAAAACTTGTAACTTTTGCGCCCCGTGCTCCGACCAATTCAAACTTGTTCTCCCGCCTCGGCCCGCTCTCTCTCGCTTACACCCACGCTCGCCTCTTCTCGTCGCTGTAATTGGGTGAGGAGGAGTACTACTGCCGCCGGATTCTAAAGAGAGAATATCTCATTTGATTTATTCTTACCGAAACTCGAGTAAAGGAAGGCGGCCAGGAGGAAGCACAGAACAATGTCCTGCGGTGCCATACCATAGAGTGAGCCATACGCCATGCGTTCTGCAACAGAAAACCATGCACCATGTGAGATCTCTGGGAACGACATGTATAATTTCGAACAAACTTGTCTTCTGCGGGGCGATATCGTGCCCCTTGATAAACTTCTGTGGAAAAGTGTCGCGTTTGCCGAAGCATTCGAAATTAGAACTGATCAATGAGAAGAACTACGCCTACTAGAGTTCGCTTCTTTCTCTTCCACGTGTTGCCAGAGTAATGCGAATCCCATAACTTTCCGTTTCCTCATGAAACAACGCTACCAGCAGGGAAATAATATATCAATCGGGCTGAAAAGGTCAGCGAAGAAGCGAAGACGCGTAACGCAGAAGGGGGTTGGGTGGGCAAAGTCAAGAATTTCGTACGGCTGTCCACGTTCAGCAGGTTCGAGGGGGTCGGGCGGGCGGCGCGGGGTCAAGCTGGATCGCGTGAATATTAACTCGACAGTTGGTCGCCACATAAACGCCAACCGTTGATATATCCCGTCCTCACCCTCCAGCAGCCAGCACCGCAATAATACTCGAATAGTGGGCGCCTGCTGCCTCCGCTCTTCCCTTTTCAGCCACCCTTCGCCGAATATCCGCCCGGCGCCGTTACCGCCCCAACGAGTGAGCGCGAGGAAGGGCGCCGCGCGCGCGGAATACGCACACTCGCTCGCGCGAGCGCCGCGGCCACCCCCGGCGCGCGTCCGAGAGGCCCGACCAAATGAAAATTTCGCCCGTGTCGATGCCTGGCCCTTTATGACTGCGCGTTCGCTTTGCATTCCTGAAAATTACCCGCCGGCTCCGCAGGTTTAACTTAAACAACTTCCCTTCGACCGACGCGCGTCGGTTTCATTCGGGGTGTCGCGCTCTCCTTTCGTGCGACGGGAAAACCGCGGCGACCCGTTTTATACATATTTTCATTCGCCCGATGACCGATCGCGCGACTCGGTGGCTGCGACGCGGCCGGGTGTTGTATCAGCCGGGCCCGGGAAAAAGCCCGCAAAGTGGCTGATACCCTGAATGTACATAGAATGAATTTATAATTAATTGCTTGTTCAGCGAGTTTCATTAACACCTCGAGCTCCTCGAATGGCGCCGTTACTGAACCGCTCAACACGCCCCGCCGTTTTTGCGGGATCTTACCTATACCTGCTAACGCCACAATTTAGTTTGTTTGCTCGGATTTTTTTATTCGTCTGCTTACAACGGCTGGCTCGCGGAGATTTCCACCCGCCGCGTTAGATCAATCCCTCGCGCCCACGTCGAACGCGCTCCAAAATGTTCATAGTTCTTTTCCGCATTTTGAAACTGTAATCATGTCACGATCAGTTCGCGCATAAATTGAAGCGTTCTGAATATTTCAAGGGGATTACGCGGCCGTAACCGCGGGCACAATATCGGTGGATAAAAAAAATCTGTCGCGTCAGAGGATAATATAGTCTGAAATATTAAAAGGAATTTCTTTCCGCGTATGATAAACACGGCGGGGGCGCGCGCGCGCGGGGGGGCAGCGCGATATGTCAGTGACAAATGCAATGGCACGCGTATATTCGACGGAACAGAAGGGGGCGGGAAAGGCAAATGAAAATGCGCGCGCGAGACCCCCGGTACCAAGTTAAACCTTTAAAAATCCGCCCGCGCTTTTCTTCCGCGCGCGTATATGTAAAACTCGGACGAACGAAAATTACGCCGGCATCCGCGACCTGACTCGACGCGACGCGACGCTGTGAACCACGACGGCTACGGCGTGCATACATATTCCCGGTTAAACAGTCCTGCGAAAGTGCATCGCGTTTCACCGGACTGCTGCTTTTTAGGCGGATATAGTATACGAGGCAGTCAAGTACCGGCCATCAGCCGGCGACCACTTCTTCCTTTTTTTTTTTTTTTTTAGTTACCCCCCTTTTCGTTGTTTTTACAATATTTACNGCGCGCGTATATGTAAAACTCGGACGAACGAAAATTACGCCGGCATCCGCGACCTGACTCGACGCGACGCGACGCTGTGAACCACGACGGCTACGGCGTGCATACATATTCCCGGTTAAACAGTCCTGCGAAAGTGCATCGCGTTTCACCGGACTGCTGCTTTTTAGGCGGATATAGTATACGAGGCAGTCAAGTACCGGCCATCAGCCGGCGACCACTTCTTCCTTTTTTTTTTTTTTTTTAGTTACCCCCCTTTTCGTTGTTTTTACAATATTTACAGGGGGGCGACATCGTAGCTGAGACAAGAGAAAAAGCTTTTAGCGATTACACTTCCGCTCCTCCGGCCGAGACCGGCGAATCGTCGCGAGGACTAAGCGTAATTAGCAACCGTTTCGCGCGGAACAAATAAAGAATCCTCCATATCGCGCGGAGTCCTGGCAATTAATCGAGTTGCAAAACAGCGGCTGCCGCTCGATTATTAAACCGAAATCCCTGGGACGTAAACTTCGGCTCCCCGCTTTGTCCCGTGCTTCTTTGAAGAGGAACCTCCAAAAGGAACATAATTTGCGTTGTTATCGACAACTTTCATCCATCTTTCGACGATCTGCGTATCCAATTGCGGTGGAAACTTCGTAACTCCAGCAGGATAAAGTAATCGATACGTTTTCGAAGCTTGTCAACTGCGTCGAAGTGTTGGCCGATGTAATATCAAGTTAAAAGCTTTTTGTACGGTATTCAACTAGGAAGCAGAGTAAATGGGCGCGGGTATAATATTTGTACCACGGGGCCACTGATAAAATCTTGCACGGATTCCATTTACATGATACCGCGGAGCCACGAAATACTTTGTTGTTGCGCCGAGCCAAGATGGCGTACAATTGTACGCGAAGGACGGGTCGATAATTATTTCTGTTGTTTAACCAGATGGGTCGGCGCACGTCTCGGGGCCCTCGGTGGTATCATGAAACCGACGTATTACGTAGAAAGCAGATGTTTTGAACGTAGACCCATTTATCTGGAACGGGAATATAATTAAACGCAAAACAGCGTCACACGATCTTTTGAATATCCGTCATTAGTTGTACCGCAGCAAATTAAACATCGAAACACCAATTCCCGGACGGGGCATACGTTTGCACGTCCGTCCGAACTGTATATGCGGAGAGTATTATAAACGCGCGCACGAGAATTGCATCCCGTATTACCGAGAGAATAACAGGCAACGAGTGTCTCTCTGAGGGGTCCCAATGAGCTGTTCTGTTGGTCACTTCTGACTCGAAGGAAACTGGACGTGGTTTGGTTACCAAAAGCATCTTTGATTCCCCGCATAAAGTCCGGCTCTCTGTCTATCTCCCGTCTCTGAATATCACGTAAAATGATCTCCCCGTGCATAATTACTAGCCGCATATCAATATTCTGATATACCCAGCCGCGGCCGCCGGCCTGCCGGAGACAGAGACGTGTGTAACAGAAACGCGTGCGGCGCACACGTTTATGTCGCGGTCCTTTATTCGGGTACGACGGGACCTGAACAAAACGCGTGACGTTAATGCAAAGTTTCGCTTTTCCCAACGTACGATAATTAGAGAAGCGAAATCTCTGGAAAACTTTCCTGACCACTTCCACAAATTTCCGGGTAATGGTACTTAGGTCGGACAGTGCGCGCCTTGCCCCCGAGATAGAGGTGCTGTAAAAAATACTTCGCGCGCGCACGAGAACGAACGGCGGCGGCGGGTACCCGGCACATAAAGTGCGTCTGGAAAGCTTCGAAGTCTGTTTGGAAGATCTTAAACGTTAGAGCTTAACCGACACCCACAGAGGTACAAGGAGAACGGTTCGGTAAGAGAGTACCGAGATGTGTAGGCGAAAAGAAAGTAAGGGAGGAGGAGGAGGAGGAGGAAAAAAGGAAAGGTAACTTCGGCTCTTTCACACACACAACACGGGCCCGCGGCCCGTCTCTCCTTTCTTTTTCCCTTCTTTTTCTTTCCCACTGGCTTTTCGCCGTTCTCCCATCCTCGTTTTTTTTCCTCTCCCCCCCCTTCGCTCCTTCCACTATCCTGACTTCTGTAGCGCGAAAGGAAATAAGAGTCGCTCCACGGCATCGTCTATCCGTTCATTTTACCAGGTTTGCTGTCGGAGCTATTACTTACGAGTTTCCACTTTCCTTCACGGATCTACTTCTCCGTCGTTCGCATTCTCCGCCGCCGCCTCCGTCCCGCCGCCGCCTCTCTCTTTCTATTAACCCCAACTATGTTCCATCGTCCTCCACGGTATCGCACTCACATACACTTAAAAACTGTACACGCTCCCCGAACACTCTCATCGAATGCTCTCGGTCGAAGCTCCTTAGTTCGTCTCGCGCCGCTCCGGTTCCTTTGCATTCAGCTAATCTTCTCACCGGATTTACTCGTCGAGCTTGTGCTCCTCGTTTTTCCCGGCAAGAACAAGCAACCTCCGTCCTAACTAAGTAAGTGCCACGGAATCTTTCATAGCACGAAGCAGGAAAAAAAAAGAAGCCGGGGGGGAGGGTGTGGAAAAACAAAACTGGCGCGTCTCTGTTCGGGCGGAATCGATTTTTGCGGCTGCGTTTTACTTGCAGAACAACTAACTTGTATTATCAGAGGGTCAGAGGTCGGAGGCGAGTCAGCCGGCGCTGTGCGGCGGCGGCGGCGGCGGCGGCGGGAGTATCTGCAAAACCCGTGACAAAGTGTTACTAACTCGTAATTCGATTCGACTGCAATTCGAACAGCTCCCGATGGATAATGCCTACACTTCTGCACAACCGTAGCGTACCTCCATTAGGCCAGTTTACATGGTACACTTGGTACAGCTCTAGCTAAATACCACATTCAGACTATCTGCGAATCAGGCATTTGGTTAATACGACTTAAGTAGGCGACTCAATCGATTCTAATCCCGCCGTCGTATCGTCGCGCATATATATATATATATATATGTATATATAATGCGTGTGCGACAATGAACGGTTACGTATATATAATTAGTCCGTCTGGCTGGCTGGCAGCGCGGGAGAGAACAAAAAAAAATGGAACGTCATAATCGGGCGGTGCGGTATTCATAAAAATTTACATAAGAACGTGGACTTACTCGGGAGCGGAATACAGCCATTACACCGATTCCTCTGATAAAACGAAAATCGATTACGCAACCTCTGGTAACGAAGCACGCGGTACAAAAGCCGGCTTAATGATTCGCTTTTTGTTAGACGACCTATAATCCTTAATTGAGAGAAATTTTTATTCCTTAAAAAGCTTCGCTTCAGCAGGAGCAACAAAAGTTTCTCTAGCATATTCATTTGGTAGGTCCCAGTGATCTGGGAAAGTGCAACTTGTACTCCTCCGGCTCCTCCTTCCCCCCTCCCGGTCTTCCACTCTCGCTCGCCTTCCCGCTTCCTTTCTACTTCCTTTTATCCCTCCATTTTCCCAGCTCTCGGCCCCCTTCGAGCTCGTTAACGTACCGAAAAGGTGTAGGGGAACGGCGATTGACTATCGATGAGAGTCCGACCGGGGGGGATCCAACTTTTCGGAGTTCAAACCTCGAACTCGATACGTAGTAGGTACGTCGGCCCTGTGTACATATACACTCCGGTTTAACGTTACTTACTCCGAGCGTTATTGCTCGCGGTAAACGGATAGATACGCGAGATCCTGCTATTTAATCTTCGCCGCGCGATCCGACGCCTTTGTCTCTCCAGCCGGTGATAATCATTCGCCGGAACTGGATCGCGAGGATCGATATATTGCGCCGTGAAACGTCGATAGGGGGATCCCAATTTGCATTCGGGAAGTTCGATTAGAATGGTAACAGCGTTTTAACGAGGAGGTATGGATATCCGAAGATTTTCAGAAGTCGCCGCGGATAACTCTATTATCGATTAGCCGGTTCGTGATAAAAGTTGGCTCACTTAATGGAACGTTTGAAATTCCGCGTGTACGGGGGGATATCGTGGAAGTTTCCTTGAGCCATTAAGGGACGGGGGGGGGGGGAGGGACGCACACGGTCAATGGGAAGAAAGTTTCGCCCGATGATGTGGAATCGTTCAACAGGCAGGGAGAGAGGAGCCCGAGTGTGTCAGGACCGCGACCGCACGAGAAAAAGAGCAGAGGGTACCTCGGCGTGAATTCGATATGTGCGCTGCCTTTAATCAACACCGGGCGAGCGATGAACGCGCGCGCGCCGCACATGTCCAGAAATAAAATTTTTTTCAACCCGACCGAGAAGGGTGACACACGCGCGCGGCGCATCGGGTTGGCACCCTTCGTCCGGCGAACTTCGATAGTTCAAACTCACGGTGGATTTCTGGGAAACGCAATCATGCCTCGGTGGAGGAATTGTGCGTGCGCGCCGGACGCACCTTTGTAAACGAAACGGGGTACGAGCGGTACGATCTATACGCGTAGTGTTAAAAATTTTTCACGTGCACTGCGTACCGTCTCATGCGAGAAGTAATAATTAGCAGCTCTCGCCGTTACAAAAAGGGAACAACAGGTAAAGCGCGGCGGCAGGCCTTCCCAACTTCCAGCCCGCGGTGGTTATTAAATTTACCCCGGGAAGCCGTCCATCCGAATGGCTGCTGAAGAGCAATTTTATATCCATCGTCGTTACCATACGTACATGAACTAATAGCCGCGCGGCAATTTTTCATTTCTGATGAGATACCATGGATCGTGATACGCGGCGGACGTGTGGCATCCGCGGTTTCAGAAAACCATTCAATTGCCCGTCGTTTTCACTCCGCGGTGGCATCCTTCCCTTAATCATTTTCCATCCGTTGAAATCGAACGGCGCCGCGGCGGAAAGAAATGAAAAATGATTTTGCCTCGCGCGTGAAATCGGATCCTTCGAATAGGTCTTACGTGGTGCCCGTGGTACGTACGTACATACGTATACGCTATACCTCGGCTTATCGATCGACCGTCTTCCGAGTCCCGCGTTATCCGCGTACAGAGGCTGCGATCGTTTCACGAAACGCAGCAGAAGCACACGTAACCTACCACGAAATGGCAAATTGACTATCGATGAGCATAGACTGCCATCCGAGTAATAGCCGCAGTTAGGTTTGTACAAGAACTCGGTCCGCGCGCTGCTCCTTCTCCTCGTACACCGGCTTTACTCCATCCGCTCCCGTCGTTTTCCGTCTCCGTCTCCTTTTCTCTCTCTCCGTTCTCATGGAACGATGGAACTTAAGGATTGTGGTTTAAACTGTCTGTAAAGTTGGCTCCACCTTGACTTCCCATCCGAGGCTCTCCGCTGGTGCACCAACAGGCCTCGCCGACGGCCCGAGTTTCGCGAACGATTCCTCTGCTCTCCTGGCTGCCACCGTCATGGATATCGGGCCACGACGACGCGACGCGGGCTGAAAAATATTACAGGGGCGCGGGCCGGACGGGGATGAAATTCACTTATGCACTTCCGTCACACCGTAAATTGAATCGAGGGAAATGAGGCAGGCGATCACGGGCTACGGCGCGGAGCGAGAACTCTCGTTTTCTCGCTTATACCTCGACGGCAGCGTTGAGCGGCGCCTAGAAGATTCTCGCCCGATTCCGTGCGATCAAGGTCAATATAAAAGTAAGTCAAACAAGATTGATAGAATTACCGGAACGCGATTTAAAGCCATGCACGCGGCAGGGAATCCGGAGGGTGAGGCGTGTCGCGTCGCTCTCTCGTGTCTCTCCTTTTCCGGCGGGTGGTGATGACTGCGCGGAATTTCGTGCCAGGAAATTCCCAGGCATCGTGACATTGGCCCCATAGTTCGGATGCGCCGAGTGAAACACCGGGAATATCGGGTGAATAGATTTTAAGAATTGATGCTTCAATCTCGACGCGGTGAATGCCGGTCGCTTTAGGTAATCGCGCGCGAGCGCGCGCACCCGCTCCGGCGCGTCGCGCGCGATGGAAAATCCGTATCGGCAAAGGAGTACTTTATTCGCGGTTTCCTAGCGAGAGAATCGCGGCAATTCATTAACCGCGGCCTATTATGACTCCGCCTTTTTCATCCTGAGGGATGAAACGAGCCGGGTTTTAATTTGCAGTCTCGCTTTCAAGTAACAGTTGCATCGTTTATAATTGTACCAGCGGGCTGTAATGAATAAATAAACCTTCAGCGGCGCGCGGGTACGTACGTACGTGCGTGTTTCCCCCGGTTAATATGTTTTATTTGCTCGAATTATTCAGCTGTTTGTTGTCGCGCTGTTGAAGCCAGCCGACGGTAACTTTAGTTTCTCTCATTCCACTTTTTGCCCCTCAGAACCCGCGGTCTTGTCTCGCGTTTAATTGTAACGCGGAAAGCTTCGTATATCAATATCAATTCTTCTCTGGTTCCATTCGGCGTTTCATATTTCAAAATTTTGTCACGTACGAAAGCCGATATTTCATATTAGGTACGCGACATAATAGGAATAACGTGTTGGCCGGGCGAAAATGTTGAAATATTCCCGGGCCAGAAGGGTTAAAGCATCTGTATTCTCTCGGTGATACCGTGTTTATCGGGGAACAGTTTCGAAACTGCTGCGTAAGAGGCGGCGCCGGCCGAATGATGGGTCGTGCAAGCACGTGAACCGGTCAAGATGTGCCGAAACCATCGTAGAGCTTCTAATCTCACTCGCAGTGTGTTTCTCATAGATTCAATTATGACACCGGCTAGGTTACCCGTGCATGCATAGCAGTGCAAATTCTCCGGGAGTTCGAAGATCCTTCGACTCTCCGTGGACCTCCGCTGCGGAGTTATCTCCGTCGAGGGAAGCTTGCGGTCGTTGTATTAAAGGATCGCTTACGGAAGAAAATGTTTGCCCGGGCCACGGATTCTATAGGTCGATGGGAAATTATGTTTTGATAATCGTGATCGCGACGGTACACACACACACCCCCGGGCGAAAAAATAAATCCGTGCCCGCCGGCGTAGGTCGTGCGCGTAACCAAACCTTTAAACATGATTGAAATTACGATGACGTCGACGCATTGTTTGCAGTTATCATTACATTAATTACTTGGTATTATTATATTTATCGCTATCAAGCCGGTTCTAATTGAAACGTTCACGAACAATGTGACGTCANAAGCCGATATTTCATATTAGGTACGCGACATAATAGGAATAACGTGTTGGCCGGGCGAAAATGTTGAAATATTCCCGGGCCAGAAGGGTTAAAGCATCTGTATTCTCTCGGTGATACCGTGTTTATCGGGGAACAGTTTCGAAACTGCTGCGTAAGAGGCGGCGCCGGCCGAATGATGGGTCGTGCAAGCACGTGAACCGGTCAAGATGTGCCGAAACCATCGTAGAGCTTCTAATCTCACTCGCAGTGTGTTTCTCATAGATTCAATTATGACACCGGCTAGGTTACCCGTGCATGCATAGCAGTGCAAATTCTCCGGGAGTTCGAAGATCCTTCGACTCTCCGTGGACCTACGCTGCGGAGTTATCTTCGTCGAGGGAAGCTTGCGGTCGTTGTATTAAAGGATCGCTTACGGAAGAAAATGTTTGCCAGCGCCACGGATTCTATAGGTCGATGGGAAATTATGTTTTGATAATCGTGATCGGGACGGTACGCACACACCCCCGGCGAAAAAATAAATCCGTGCCCGCCGGCGTAGGTCGTGCGCGTAACCAAACCTTTAAACATGATTGAAATTACGATGACGTCGACGCATTGTTTGCAGTTATCATTACATTAATTACTTGGTATTATTATATATATCACTATCGAGCCGGTTCTAATTGAAACGTTCACGAACAATGCCGGACGTGTATATTTCATTAATCGATAATTCAACGACGCACACTTCCGCCCTTCTATCGTCTATCGTACGTATTGGATGAACAAGATTTTGAGGTACAGAAATGGGCTGACGAAAATTATGCCGGCAACATAATTCTTGCGGTTATTGTTGTGTACGTGTAGGTTGTAAGCCGACCGTTCCCCGTCACGGATATTTGTAACGTACACTATCCCAACACCGGAATAATATCCAAACCTATTTGCCCGTAACAAGCAATTTAATACAATATATTAATATCGACAAAATTTAAATTAGGGAATCATCGAATTATCCAGTGGATTATTGGATCCTGTATAATTTAATCATTCTACTAACGCGGAAGAAGTATAACAGAATCCTAATGCGCGAACGAAACGAGCATATTGCGTTTCATAAACTGCAGAACTCGCGGTTACGTTGTTTTTCAATTCTACGTCAAACCAGTCGTCGAAACTTTTACTGTTTAATCGAATACGACGAGCGCAGCGAGTTTGACTGCTGCTACAATCCTGAAGCCTACACAACGATGTAAGTGCGGTAATTCGGAAATGATTGGAATTAAAGATCGTAAAGACTGGTAGGCAGTCTTTTGCGTCGGAGGGTAACGAGTGCGCAGGGGATCGCAGGGTATGAAAAAAAAAAGGGGTACGTACATAGGTAAAGAGGCTTAGGGGTGACGAAGCTAGCGCAGGGCGACACCCCAGCACTTTGCGAGACCGCGAGATCCTTGTTTCCCAGCTTGGTATAAGTGGCACTTAGGGATTTATCCCGCATTCGGGCATTCAAGTATGTCTCCACAGCAACGCCTCGATCCTGCCGATCCCCCGTGGTAATAAGACTTAATGGATTCGTAACAGATCGCGGTCAAAGGGAAACCTATAGAATGAAACCGTGGTTTCAAGCGTTTTCGTACACGACACGGCAACTGCACGGCACGCGAGAGCACCGTCTACGTGGGCCGCGCGTTCCAACCGATCGATCGAATTTTCATACGTACAATACAGCAAATTGATTCTATGTGAACATCGTACTAACAGGGAAATAGCCCATTACGGGGTCTAATACAATAATATGTCAAGTGCGGGGCAAATTATTGACGAAGCTCTCTCGCGCGAGCGTACATCGCATTATGAAGAAGCGACTGCCAGTCGCGAATAATACTTCCGGCGTCCGTTGATAAATCCCGGGAAAGAAAGACGGTGAACGTTCGCATCGGGCAGCGAACTGAGCGGCAACGAAATTAGGCGTGCGGGAGGTACGGCGAGTACGACGATACGGAAAGTAAGAGGATAATCGAACGTTTTGCGAGCACGTCGCAACGGGATCTGTTGAAGTTTCAGGTATCTCCAGGAGCGTGATTGTGTTTTAATAGACGTTACGCACGAATTGCCTTCAATCGCGAGCGTCTGTATCTTAAACGACGGCTCGGCAGTCGGATTTTGAAAGGATCAGACACGAGCGAACCCGACGACGAGAGACCTGGGGACGACGGAGCGCGACGGAAGAGGCGAAAACGGCGGAGCGAGAGACGCGAGTTATGCGCTACAAGCGGAACCAACACAGGAAGCTCATTAAGTTGCACCCCGCGGGCTGGGCCGCGCACAGAGAGATACACCAGGTGCCCCTTTACCTCTTTCGTTCTCTCAGTGCCCCCCCCCTCCCCCTCCACCTGTTTCCCCCTGGCCTTGTTTGCCTCGCGATGCGCGACGCATGCCTTCTACGCATTCAGTGTCACCTTCGTTAGGCGACATTGAGAAAAAATTATGATAATGACGATCGCGCCCGAGGCCATTCCCGCGTTGCGCTTTTCTCCGAGATTCGAGTGCTTTTCTCTTCCATCTCTGTTCCCCGTGAATGCCGCGGAGAGAGATCCCTTTTCTCGCTCGGCGACGAACCACCCCCCGCGCGCCGAACCATTCAGCCGTTCTTCGAAATTCTTTTTTTATTTACCGCGAACAGTCGCCAGTACAATATACGCGAATCCGTATCGCTAGCCACGGGCTTCTCTACCCCCGTAATAAATAAGCTCTAAATGATCCAGGTTGAAAGGAAAAAGTAGGAAAAAACACCACCGACGCATCGGGGCTTTCCTTCTGTCTTTTTCTCGTTCCCTTCTTTCTTTCTTCTTTTTTTTTTGGTACACGTTTCGCTGTTTATTTAACTTCCCGGCATCATGTAGAAAGCTCGACTCAAGAATTTTATTTCCCGTTGGTTTGCGAGGGAACCCAATTATATCTGCTTGTCGTTCTTATTCAATCAGACGCGATACGACTCTGTAATGCGAGATTTCGCTATTTTCTCCCCTTTCGAAAGCGAAATTGAGTTCGACTAGTTGCTCTCGCATTTCAACTTCCGGCCAACTATCGTCACTTCAGTTACCACCGAGAAAACCGACCCGCCCACCGCCCGTACCTCCGTTTCCGTCGACTTCTATTTTTTCCGCGCCGTTCCATAGGAACCGACGACGACGCGAGTTTTTACGTTCACCAAAAGAGATATATGTATTTTCAGCGACGACGGACGGCGCGGCGTGAAAGAGAAAGAACGAGCGGAGGGAGAGCNTTTGCGAGGGAACCCAATTATATCTGCTTGTCGTTCTTATTCAATCAGACGCGATACGACTCTGTAATGCGAGATTTCGCTATTTTCTCCCCTTTCGAAAGCGAAATTGAGTTCGACTAGTTGCTCTCGCATTTCAACTTCCGGCCAACTATCGTCACTTCAGTTACCGCCGAGAAAACCGACCCGCCCACCGCCCGAACCTCCGTTTCCGTCGACTTCTATTTTTTCCGCGCCGTTCCATAGGAACCGACGACGACGCGAGTTTTTACGTTCACCAAAAGAGATATATATTTTCAGCGACGACGGGCGCCGCGGCGTGAAAGAGAAAGAACGAGCGGAGGGAGAGTGCGGAAGCACGATAATTACCAACACTCGCGGATGTATTGAATAGTAGTCGATGGTGAAAGGTAATAGCCAAGCAATAACATTCTAACGGAGAACAGTATCATCAGTCAATCTGCTGGCACGGCATGTTTATTACGGGCACGAGTTACTGTCGGCGGAACAAATGCCCGCAGCCGAACGGAAAGCCACTCCAGCCGAACCTGTCCATTATTCCTGTCGTTCACTTTCGTCACTTCCTCTATATAACATCCCTCGTCACGATGCAACGCGCGCCGCGATGAAAGGGTACGGAAACAAACGCAGCACGCGGCGGCCGCGTTACCGCCCTCGTGCGAAATTAGAAGTGCGGACGGGCAATAAGGCGGTTCGATTTTCACGGCGCTGCGCACCGGAAAAAACGTCGTTGATTAAGCGAGGATCATCGGGAATTCGCTTTTTCGCCCCCACGTTTCCTAGTTTTTCCCGCTGCCCGCCCCGTTCCGTTTATGCTACGAATTCGTTTCGCAAATTCTTTTTTATCTACTACGCACCGATTTGACCCCTTTGAGGGGTTTTACGTTTGCGCCGATGGATGTAATCGTATCGGGAACAAACATCGTAGTGAAACTCGATAAAATTAAAGTACCTTTTAATTAGGGGATAACCGGGTGCGGAAAATGGCGAAGCAGAAAAAAGCGGTTTATCTTGTTTGTAACAACCTTTAAACCTTTTTACGTCATTCGTTCTACCCGCTTCCTATTTGTTCGATTTTTGTTTTCCGCTTTATTTTTTCCCCGCTCCCCTTCGTTTTTTTTTTTTTTCTCGCGGGAGCTTTCAGTTTTGATTTAATATCTATTAACCCCGTGCAAATGTAATATCATGCTAGTCACGTTCCCGCGCGATCCCCGCGTACTGCATAGTTTCTAATATATCTTCTTGACGTATTCTTTTGTTCGACGCTGCCGACGCGCTATACGGTGTTAATAAAATAAGCTCAATTACCGAGGGGGCGTCGTAAAGAAAGCTGGTTTAGATTCAGATGCAATTACCGTGCTATGAGACGGGTCGAGAGAAAGATAAGCACAGACGTAAATCAGAATACTCGTAGATCAGGATATAACCGTCGCGAAACTTTTTGTTTGCATCTCATCCACTTATCTTTTTTTTTTTTCTCGCAAAATGAAGATCAACAATACGAAAGCTATTACAGGACGGGCGCGTCCGTCTTTTATCGCGATTCGAGAAGAACGGAGAGAAGGAACGGCCATTATTAACAGGTAAACGAGGCGAGGCGACGGGGACGGCGGGGGTATGTCAGCCCCGAATTACAAGGCTTGATGAAACGTCGACGAAAAATTTATTAGCGAGGTCCGTCAAACATTCGAAATGCATTTACGGATTACTCACGCGTGACAACAATGCGAATCAGGGGATTGCACTCGGTGTATTGCATCTCTGTATCTGCAGCGAAGAAAATCTAGGAATCTCCTATTTTGATTGCACGAACCGGGAATAAGATATCTATTTCGCATATACATACGTACGGAGGAAATGAGATTTGCTATGCATAGAAAAATAAACTGAACCTTGCTTCCATTTCCTGTTACAACTATATAAAATCCAACGGGCATTCAACAGGATACATAACGATATTCAAGTGAAAGGAACTTATCCGATCCCGCGGAAATATTACATTCCTCCCCTGTGCTCTTCGCCGACTCTTCTGTGTATCGGCGTAATTAAGTAATGGGAGCTACGAAAACACTCCGGTCGATGTTAATTTTCGAATTTCGCAACTCCTCGAGTCTCCTATACCGATTATTTCGAAAGTCGTTTCAGTTCAAGCGGTGTTTTATAGAGAAAGGCAAAAAAGCGAGAAAGAGCACGAGAAGAGAAAAAAAAAGAAAGAAGACGGGATAACGGAAACATTCTAGCAGTTTTATTTAATTCAATCTTGAAAACTTTTAACTAAGGAAGACTTCGTAGACATCGCTTACTGCTACCCTCTCTGTCCTCTTTCTCTCCCTCGTTCTCCCTCTCGGTTTCTCTCACCCTCTTGTCCTCGCCGTCCCTTCCATTTCCATGTTCCCATTCCACTTCTCGATCTCGCACTTCCACTATCATCGCGACATTGCCCGAATTTTGAACATTAGTTTGCGAACCATTTAGCACAACTACTCGGTGCCTGCGAGCGTAGTTCGAATCACGGCACATGCATCGGCGTGCAGCTTAAACCGCAATGCTTAGTACTACCATAGTGCTCGCCGGTACAGTCATTGTACATTATGCTCGGCGAGTCTTCATCCCCGTGTATAGCAAAAGCGTATAACAGCATTCCGGGGACATGTGCGAAGGTAATTGGAAAAGAAGCGAAGAGCTGCGCGGCACCACGGGTGAGGCGACGTTCAAATAAATCGCGACCCACTATGGCCCATGTAGCAGGAAATTTTCGTTTCTACAATGGGTCTCGCTATATTCGGGATAATTACAAAGGCCGCCCGAAAGAGCTAACCAATATTCTAATAGCCTGATTTCATTGTGAAATCCGACCGTTAAGATTAATCCTGATTATATTATCGTCGCACCAGCCAAGACAAATTAATTACTTTGCTTAGAAAAATCACGCTGTCTGGAATTCAATTCGTTTTATCAACCGTTCGAATCTAATTGTAAGCTACAAGAGGCAGACATCCTGCCGTATTTCCCAACTACTCGAAAATACGTCGTTTCAATTTTAACGAAAATAGAACAATTTCGACTAAACTGCATTTCGTTACTCCGTTTACGTTAAGATGCGAAACCATCGGGAAAATATAATGAACCGAGACTTTTTTGATTGACGGCGAGTGCTTGAACATGAGAGAGAGAGAGAGTTTCTTTTTTAATTGATGGCATTTACGTGATAATACGCGTGCATAAAACTTTTGTAAGTTTCCAAGAAGGTATGAAGATAGTGTGCCGCACTTGAATACGAGCACACGCAGTTCTTTTGATATTGCTGAAGAGCGCAATTTCACGTTACATGTAATCGCTTAAAAGCAACGCTTATGCTAGTTAATTACCATAAATGTACGGACCGGTAGATCTCTCTCTCTCTCTCTCTCTTTCTACAAATATTAATTATCCCTCGTCGCGGCGAAATATTAACTTTCGACATTCAACGACGTTAACAGTTCCTCTTCATGCTCGTTTCAATTGTGCTGTCACATAAAAGCATCGCAAAAAATATCGTTTTAAGAAATTAATCGAGATGATAACGTTAATCGACTTGTATGAAACGCAGTTCCAGCTCCTCTTCTATTACGTTTTAAATTTCACGCTGCAGCTTAACGATCCGTACAAATTCAGATTTAATATAAATCGTGCAGTCCATTCGAATTTCAAACTATGCGTATCCTGTGCCACTTAATTTATTAAAATAATCATTGCTGCAGCATGACGAGTTCACTGAATTACTCGAATTACGATATCCATTTAAACAAATGAACTTTGTTTCCCCTTAATTAGATGTACGATATTATCCGCAAAATTTAATCGTTAATAGTATTATCCTTCCACGGTGATTTCGTAACACAATCTATCGTAATAATTACACCGATTGCGAAAAATAAAAGTTAGGAGAATTAAAATACCACCGTTCGTCTTTTATCTTTCCTAAGCAAAGTTACACCGATTCTCCTAATAATAATTGTCAAAAGAACCTAATAAAAAAATAATGATCTCTGCTTCACTGTTGATCGCGTTACGAAAAAGTTTGATTGAAATTGAGAGATGATATTACTTACCGCGTACAGACGCGTGACAAGATTTAATATCGACCCTTGTCAGCCAATGACACGATAATCTGATGTCATAACTGTTGCTCTTCTCGAGATGATGCTCGATCCAAGTGTAGCGCGAAATGCTGAGAAGTGGCGCGTACCGCACCAACGGACAGACGGTGCGCGACTGTGCGCCGAACACCCTCGCAATCTCCCTTTTATGGGCTTTCTCACGGCGCGTCCACTCATACGTCGACTATCGCTACTGCTCTGTGCGATCCATTCCACTTCCTATCGAATCGTGGCTACCGCGAAACTACATTTTATCATACTCGCACAACTATTTCTCGCTTAGCTCGATACAACGCGTACGATAAAATCGAACCGAATCGATTTTTACGATCGATAAGATATTACTCGAGGAAGGATGAACATCGAAGGCGGATAAATTCGATTGAAATAAGAAAAACTTTTTATTCAGTATTTGTAGTACATACAAAATTTGTGTATCAAAGGTTGCATAAAGCTTTGTTCGGTAACTTCCTTTTGGACGATTCTTCGTGTACCTTGACTTGAAGAGTGGAGCGCGGTCCGCATTTCCAAACGTTTCCGTCCTTGTCGAGTATGCTGGCGCTCGCGGTAACTTGATACTGTCCACCGCTAGTGTTCATGTTATTATTTACGTTATTGGTATTGTTTGCACACGCCGTTGCCGTTGTACTTGGACTACCTAACGAGAGCAAAAACTCGCAAGCGAAAAAATCGCGATGCGGCGTGACAGTTTGTTGCAATTCGTTCGCATTGGAATCCTGTAAAAAAAAAAGATTATTCACTTGGTCACTTACGAAATATTGGATTGATTATAAAAAACGTCGATTCGTACCTTCTGGTCCAAATTAATTTTCGACGGAGGACTAGTAGAAATAGAAATGCAAACAGCGGCGACAGAGCGATAAAGAGAAGCCCAACGACCATGCCGCAATACTCCTTCGACTTTTAATGCTAGTTGGCTGCCTTCGGGAACGGACACCGGCTCGCCGAGAACCCGAGGCTGCGGCGAAACGGACAGCTTGACGGTCGTCGCTTGCAGAACTTGGAAATAGTACCGAGGTATTGGTAAACGCATTTTTGTTCCAGCTAACAGCATCACTTGCGAGACTAAGCAGTTGATTCTCGAATGACTGAGTGCTGCCGCTTTATTCTCACCCACGTAGGTAGGCGCCAAACGACGCAGCTCTGTGCAGCAACGGGCTAGCTGACGCATTTCTACGGTATCACCGAAATCAAAGTTGACTTCGCTCTGCTGATACGTTTGAATACCTGTACCGCCACAGACGCGTTCAACACTGTTTACTAAGAGACGACAAATTTCTTGAAGCCTACGGGTAGTAAGTCAAGGAAAAACGAGCCAAAGATATATTTAAACATTTATAATAATTATATCAATAAAGGATACGCCCGTATGTTTGTCAACGTGCCGGGATCAGCGTCGAAAGCTGACTGATAAAGCTTCTGATAATTCTCCGCACAATTTTTGAGTTCTTGAGCTGATTTTCTTAACTATTAAAAATATATATGTATAATTTTGTTAGTACCATACTTAACTAGTACTAAAACTGGAGACGTAAAATGTAATCTACCTGATTAGTAACGCGTCCGTACCGTTGAAGATCATCCTTCGTGGTAAGAACTACTGTACACGTAATGGCAGGTGGTGGAGCCGTGCAAAGCGATCTAAAGTATATGTATATTAATTTTGTATAATCTCTAGTAATCTCAGCGCGAGAGATAATTATCTTTTACGATACCTGCATGAATGTAAGAGCTGTACGATGGCTTGAAGAAATTCACAACGTAATTTCGAATATTCACTGGCAAATTGCAAACTTCGCAAAGGTGTACTAGCAGCTTTTAATGACGCGCACGCACTCGCATAACGTGCAATAGCTCCATGTAATTTTTCCACGATATGAATTCTCGCTCTGTTCTCTGACGGTTCTCTCTGCTCCCTGCAAAGACGTAAAAGATATGAGAATACAGTTTAAAGAAACAAGTTGTTAAATACAAATGCACACCAACATCAAGTAACTTTCAGCTTTCGTAACCAGTTCTAAGCCCGACAACCAGAAATGTAACTGCTCAGACGCCACCGTTTCTTTTAAGCTCCTAAATATTTGAGTAGCTATTGTGTGGTGACCATATCTTGCAGCACTTCGCGCAATTCGATATTTGGCCCAACCATCGACGTTCTTAACTACTTCTTCTACTGCTTCCAAACATTCAGAGTTCCATTCATAGCCTCCAGCTACCATTTGAAACAGCAAAGTACACAGCATCACCTTTGAAACGAATATATAGTTTTTAACGTTTTCTATCAAATAGATACATGTAGGAATGTAATTTATAATTTTACCTTTGTATGTACATGTACAGTCTGTTTAAGCTTTGTTAATATGTCTGGCAAGAGTGGAAGTAGCGTGTTCTCTCCTATACTTCCAATTGCACCCAATGCCTCGCACAAAGCAAGTGCTTGTTTCTCGCTATGACCACCCTCCGACTGAGTGTTAAAGAGTGTATTGCCAATGGCGTCGACGAACACGGAACAATGACTCGGTTGAGTTCGACACAATTTCACTGTTGAACGTAGGCAAACTTTCAATTGACGTAAATATTTTTCGTCCAGAGCCAATAACACAATTAACGATTCGAGACAAGATACAACGTCTTGTATTCCATAAGGTGGTAAACCTTCTTCGTAGCTAAAACATAAATAATGCAGCTGTACAATATATTCTTAAAATAATATGACAAATAAAAAGAAATATTCGATACATACCAATAACAAGCGATTCTAGTCAAAATGGTTATTGCTTTTACTGCTATAAAAGGATCGGGAGAGTAGCAAGCATTTGCACATAATGATAAAAGGGGATTTCCTTCCTCCCTGTTCGCATCACACGTTACTGCACTTTGGCTAAGTACCTAAATTAAATAAGATTAAAGATTTATTTTTTAATTCTAATAATCAGGGAAGATCTGTTTTTATTACTGTTTTATGAATCAGTGAGAACCTCGATCACGTCTAATGTGCGAATAAGGAGATCTTTATTTCCAGTACCATCTTGTAGAAGCGTGGTAGTACTTTCTAAAATTCAGAATTCATATAACACCCATTATTCATAATTGTCTATTGCTCATAATTACCTATCAAATTATTAAGTGCCCCCTGTGGCCACAGATGTGCTCCCCTCCTGGCCAAAGAGTGTAGAAGATGTAGAGCATGACGCTTTATATTTAATCTTGGATCATCTTGCAAGTAACGTAATAGGAGTACAACTTGTTGTGGAATATCAATTAACGTCGCAGAAGCCAGTGTGTTCAGAGCACTTAATGTAACTTTAACGAAGTCTACTGCTGGATAGCTAGCGAGAAGTTCCATACACAGTTCGTTCACCTTTAAGAAATTTACATCAATTAGAATATTTAAATATATCTGCAAAAACAAAAATCATTTGTACATACCATTGAAGCTGTGAAAGTATCATGATGCATGTATTGTAAAATAGGTATAAGTTGCAACTTCATTGATGCCGGTGTTGCTTGACCTCTGATCATATCGGATATTTTGCTACACATAGAGACTGCAAATAATTTGGATTGAGCAGCGAACATTTGTGCAGCATATATTGCAGCTTCAACTTCGACTGAGTCATGGGAGTCTAATGATCTCCTTATACTGTGATGAACCTTACAAATTAAGCAATATTTTATTATAATATCCCATTGACACCAAAAGATAAGAATTACAGTACAATATTACTTTACCTGTTGTCTTTCTGGAATGATACCAGCTACACTACCTAACGTACGTAATGTCAAAGCTCTTGCGACTGGATCGTTAGAATGTATGACACTATAAATACGTCTTACAAATTCGTCAATATTTAAGATCTTGTCTAAATGCTTTTCACTCTGCTGGCATACTCTGAGAACCCAAACACGTAAAAAATTGCTGCCAGTACGGAAGACTTCGGCCAGTTTTAATAAAGAAGAATTTATCAATATTGGAAAGGGATATTTCTCGAATAAACGAGGAAATCGTACTATAGCTTCGCATTGTTCCCCGATCTTTGATGAACGCAAACCTGAAAAGTATCATAAATAAATCTTTTCTGCGTACATCCCGTAGTTTTCAAACAACTATATTTTTCGAAGAGAGTACAAGTTTCAGAAGATATGTAATGAGTATTCCTTCCTATTTTCATTCATAAGTTGTTATAGAAATGAAAAAGTAAATCTAGGAAGGTTAGATTTAAGAATACAAACAGACCTTTATCTAATTCTATAAGTGCAGTATTTGCATCTTGTTCTGGTTCACCAAGGCCTGTATCGTTAAACGCGTTCATTCTTATACCAATCATTCTTTTTAATAGAATAAATTCAATGAACAAACATTAGATCAGATGAAATACTTTTGTTGTGCAGGGATGTCATCAAAAGTTAAAGTCCACCCCAGCAGTAGTGGGGGCAAGCGTACCATGTGCTGGGGATATATGAGACTTGGATAGTGATTTTTAAAATCCTCATAAAACTTTATTAATAATATTTTCGAGGATCTAATAGCATACAATTATTTAATAAATTGATAAAATTTGTGCCCAATAAGTTTTTAAAAATATTAACACTATTCCCTTATCTTAATATCTCAATATGATTAAGTAAAATGCACGAAAATCTTAATTATCGCGTAAGTCAATTAATTTATTATAACATCTTTATAAATATCCATTGATAAATGATAATATACGGTTGAGAACTACTGATGCGATACATCGAACGACTACTTATCTCGCGCGAATATAAGTTCTGTGTTCTGTTCTGTGTTCACGTCGATCGGTGTATAGTTGACAATTAAACTTCGGCAAGTGCAGGCGCTGTGTTTCTGCTGCTACAAAGCATTAAAAAACACTATTTATATAAGTTACGTTTTTTAAATAATCAGTTTTGAAATAATACATCGTCGTATCAAAAGTGCGTTTAACTAAACGGACGATGGTGGATTACAGTAAATGGAAAGATATTGAAGTAAGAATCCTAGTTGTGATCCAGTATGCTTATGGAATATTCTAGAGTGGTAGTAGATATTTCAAGGATACCGGTTGTTTATACACTTTAAAAGTGTAGAATATACGTCAAATGTAAAAATACTTGATGTGATTTTAGCCAAAAAAATTTACATGACTATTGCTGTTCATAAATTGCAAAATGATTATGTTTTCTTGACATTAGATCCCGTTGTTAAAACAGATGTAGAAATTCTTACAATCCTTCATCATTTTCTTATTTACCAATAAATTATATCATTCATATTGCACATTTATACAAAACTATTAGGAGAATATGAGCATACTTTTAACATATAGAAATTTATTAGATTTCAGATGATGAGGATGACACTCATCCAAACATCGATACACCATCATTATTCAGATGGCGGCATCAAGCAAGAATTGAAAGAATGGAAGAGCAGAGACGTGAACATGAAGAACATGAAAGGAAAAAAGCAGAGTATGATTCATATAATGTATATCATATGTACAGGTGTTCCCATGATCGACACATTTTATCATACATCCTTAAATCCATCAATTTGCAGGACTTTACAAAAGTTGAAGAGCACAAAGGAACAAATTGCAAAACTAGAAAATGAGGCAAGTGCCGATTTAACTGGACTAAAGAAGGTTTTGCAAGATCTAGAAGAAGAACAGAAAAAGATACAGGATAAGGAAAACGAGATGAAGAAGAAAGAAAAGCTCACACCTTGGAACGTTGATACCATTGGGCAAGATGGATTTGCAAAGACAGTCATTAATAAAAGGCCAGGACGTAAGGATGATGAGAGTGGTTTGTCAGACGAAGAAAGGGAAAAGAAACTAAAAGAATTTGTGAGGGAGAATGAAAAGATATTGAAGCAGTTTGGTATGCTAAGGAAGTATGATGATAGTAAGAAATTTTTGCAAGAGAATCCACAGGTAGTATGTGAAAATACTGCGAATTATTTGGTCATTTGGTGTATTAATTTAGAAATAGAAGAAGTACGTATATACATTTAAATGCTTGTACAAGTATGTTTTATTGCTGATGAAGTTCACACGATTAATT
>SMSR01008919.1:34784-45030 GCA_019453355.1 Ceratina japonica | reverse complement strand
GTTCTGTTCTGTGTTCACGTCGATCGGTGTATAGTTGACAATTAAACTTCGGCAAGTGCAGGCGCTGTGTTTCTGCTGCTACAAAGCATTAAAAAACACTATTTATATAAGTTACGTTTTTTAAATAATCAGTTTTGAAATAATACATCGTCGTATCAAAAGTGCGTTTAACTAAACGGACGATGGTGGATTACAGTAAATGGAAAGATATTGAAGTAAGAATCCTAGTTGTGATCCAGTATGCTTATGGAATATTCTAGAGTGGTAGTAGATATTTCAAGGATACCGGTTGTTTATACACTTTAAAAGTGTAGAATATACGTCAAATGTAAAAATACTTGATGTGATTTTAGCCAAAAAAATTTACATGACTATTGCTGTTCATAAATTGCAAAATGATTATGTTTTCTTGACATTAGATCCCGTTGTTAAAACAGATGTAGAAATTCTTACAATCCTTCATCATTTTCTTATTTACCAATAAATTATATCATTCATATTGAACATTTATACAAAACTATTAAGAGAATATGAACATACTTTTAACATATAGAAATTTATTAGATTTCAGATGATGAGGATGACACTCATCCAAACATCGATACACCATCATTATTCAGATGGCGGCATCAAGCAAGAATTGAAAGAATGGAAGAGCAGAGACGTGAACATGAAGAACATGAAAGGAAAAAAGCAGAGTATGATTCATATAATGTATATCATATGTACAGGTGTTCCCATGATCGACACATTTTATCATACATCCTTAAATCCATCAATTTGCAGGACTTTACAAAAGTTGAAGAGCACAAAGGAACAAATTGCAAAACTAGAAAATGAGGCAAGTGCCGATTTAACTGGACTAAAGAAGGTTTTGCAAGATCTAGAAGAAGAACAGAAAAAGATACAGGATAAGGAAAACGAGATGAAGAAGAAAGAAAAGCTCACACCTTGGAACGTTGATACCATTGGGCAAGATGGATTTGCAAAGACAGTCATTAATAAAAGGCCAGGACGTAAGGATGATGAGAGTGGTTTGTCAGACGAAGAAAGGGAAAAGAAACTAAAAGAATTTGTGAGGGAGAATGAAAAGATATTGAAGCAGTTTGGTATGCTAAGGAAGTATGATGATAGTAAGAAATTTTTGCAAGAGAATCCACAGGTAGTATGTGAAAATACTGCGAATTATTTGGTCATTTGGTGTATTAATTTAGAAATAGAAGAAGTACGTATATACATTTAAATGCTTGTACAAGTATGTTTTATTGCTGATGAAGTTCACACGATTAATTCGTTCAATTTCAGAAACATGATTTGATGGAGCATGTTGCTCATCAATGCATATGCCTGCAGTACATTCTGGAATTATCGAAACAATTGGACGTAGATCCAAGAGGATGTGTAGGTTCCTTCTTTAGTCACATTCAAAATGCCGAGATAGAATACAAAAATTCCTTTGACGATGAACTGAGAGGATTCAAAGAAAGAATACGTAAGAGAGCTGCTGAGAAAATAGCAGATGCTCTTAAGGAAGCTGAGGAAGAAGAGAAAAAGGCACGAATTGGTCCGGGTAATCTTGATCCAGTCGAAGTGTTTGAAAGTCTTCCAGAGGTATAAAGAAATTTGTTAGATATACCTTTAGTTTTATTGAATGTAGCGTGTGTTTTAATACTGATACATTGTCTTCAGCCTTTGCAAAAATGCTTTGAGACACAGGATCACGCTTTGTTGCAAGAGACGTTAGCAGTGATGCCGCAGAGTGAGGTACTTTATCATATGAAACGGTGTATTGACAGTGGCCTTTGGGTACCTGACGCGAAAGCCAAGGAGTTAATTGATGGAGAAACGTCTGCGGAAAATGTAGAAGAAACGCCGAAACCTGAATAATAATGCGTATCTGTAAATCGTGTGTGTTGACTTTAATGACTCATTTTTATGCAAGTATGCTTTAGTACTATCAATATGTTACAATAAAAGTATTGTCATTGGACAATGAACACGAAATTTTCACCTCTGTTGGCTTTTTTTCTTATTTTAATAATATCGTACAACTATTACTATTCTTTGAAGTACTGTGAGACTGAATTATCGCATAATTTCAAGTTATTATAAGAAATGTGAATACTATACATCGTTAATTAAATGAAACAACTATCTAGTAAAAGAATGTGATGTATACTTTCTCCATATATCACATTGACTGTGCAATTATGGATTAAACGTTTACAAGTATTAACATTTGTATGTTCAATATTTATGCTGATACATGTAGATCATACATGTATATGTATATAAACTTAATTTGTTGTATATGCTTTATTTACTTGAATACTTTCTCTTCATTTCTTATTACGCATGTATATTGAAAATAATTGTAAAACTGATGTTATGATGTAAATAAAGAAAGTACATTCAGCAACTTTTTTGAAAAATTTGTTTACAACTAGATAAATNTACTTTATCATATGAAACGGTGTATTGACAGTGGCCTTTGGGTACCTGACGCGAAAGCCAAGGAGTTAATTGATGGAGAAACGTCTGCGGAAAATGTAGAAGAAACGCCGAAACCTGAATAATAATGCGTATCTGTAAATCGTGTGTGTTGACTTTAATGACTCATTTTTATGCAAGTATGCTTTAGTACTATCAATATGTTACAATAAAAGTATTGTCATTGGACAATGAACACGAAATTTTCACCTCTGTTGGCTTTTTTTCTTATTTTAATAATATCGTACAACTATTACTATTCTTTGAAGTACTGTGAGACTGAATTATCGCATAATTTCAAGTTATTATAAGAAATGTGAATACTATACATCGTTAATTCAATGAAACAACTATCTAGTAAAAGAATGTGATGTATACTTTCTCCATATATCACATTGACTGTGCAATTATGGATTAAACGTTTACAAGTATTAACATTTGTATGTTCAATATTTATGCTGATACATGTAGATCATACATGTATATGTATATAAACTTAATTTGTTGTATATGCTTTATTTACTTGAATACTTTCTCTTCATTTCTTATTACGCATGTATATTGAAAATAATTGTAAAACTGATGTTATGATGTAAATAAATAAAGTACATTCAGCAACTTCTTTGAAAAATTTGTTTACAACTAGATAAACGCGAATGGGTCCTTTCACTCTAACAATAAGTGAGCAAATCTGGAAACCTTGACCCTAAGAGGAAGTCTAAAGAATAGGGAAACCCATAATTCCCATAATAGCAATAAATCATCTAGCGGGTCANAAGTCTAAAGAATAGGGAAACCCATAATTCCCATAATAGCAATAAATCATAAAACATAAAATCATCTAGCGGGTCGNCGCGAATGGGTCCTTTCACTCTAACAATAAGTGAGCAAATCTGGAAACCTTGACCCTAAGAGGAAGTCTAAAGAATAGGGAAACCCATAATTCCCATAATAGCAATAAATCATCTAGCGGGTCACGGGTTGACTCGGCCTGTTCTAAAGCGTTTCATGCGATTAATGTACGCGCCAAACGTCGAACGAGATATCGACACGTGATTACGTCAGAGAGTCGAGGTTCGACCGGAAGCTATGAAATAATCGTATATCGAACGCACGAGGTTTTCTTCCTTTTCCGGTATGACGTGCCACCACGGGTGTATGGGTAATATTTTTCGTCTTTCATTCTCGTCATAATACGTTAGTTTCATCGCCTGCGAAAGCGCAAGCTGGTTTTCCTTGGACCGGGTAAAACTGTTTCTCTTATTAGAAATCATATTTTGTGCATTTGAAGTATTTCATCCTGTACAATTTTAACGTCATCGTATTTGACATTCATCTAGCTACCCAATCTAATGGAAAACTACAGCTTTTACACGTTACTTTGCTTTCTGAAACCGCTTATTCACTTTGCATGACCACTATCATTAACGTTCATATAAATTTATGCACTATTCATTTTCATCGTATACTTTCCTAATTACGTCTCAAAAAACGAGAACAAGTCTCTGAACTAGCATATGTCGTTGGGTAGTTGATAATTTATGTGAATATTATTACTAACCAACATTTTCGATAGGATTTCCGTAATTAAGACACGAATTTGATTAAGCCTCGACAACTTCCGTGTATTGATTGATCCGTACGATAGTTTCTATAGGTTTTAACGTACAATTTAAGTAAAACAAATCTCGAAAAAAAACGAGAGTGGGCCGCGTACGTATATAGATAGATGAACCGTGATCTCATTGCTTAGTTCGCTTCATCATTGTAATTGCGCATATGTATACAGAGCAATTGAAAAACCGTCGCCAGGCATTCTGGGTAAAATTTCTGAGTAATCAAAATGGCTGTCGTACAACGATTTCCGTTTTACAGCTATGTTTTAACGCGATTCTGAAAAATGTTATTCTCGCTTTCTTGTGGATCAAAATGCACCGACGTAAACACGTAATTTTTTAAACCGCGTATTCCGTCGAATTTCTGCAATTCGTTTGTAAAAAGATATACATTTTTATTATATTTCAGGGCGTTCGTTCGGGGTATAGACAAAGAGAAGGGATGGGGGGGCGCTACTGTGCTCGCGCATTGCATGATGGGACGATAGTCGGGGAGGGCGAAAGAACGAGTCGAGTGTCGAGTTCATAAAATGGCGGCCAAGCTCAGGCCAGTGAACATATAGTACGTGAAAATTCGATAATTCTACATGATGTCGCGAATTTGTATGTCGAGAGTCTTTTAACATTGCGAATACGTGTATACGCGATAGATTAATCGTTAAATTAACGTGACTCTGTGCGTGGTGCGTGTAATATTGAGATTTCGGTGCGACGCGCAGACGGAACGATGCAGGTGAGTGGTCGGGTTCGAGAATTGTTTAAGTTTCTGCTTTTCTTCATTTTTTTTCCGGATAATTGTTTATTCTCGTTGCTAATATGAGCATCTACGATATTTTAATGAACAATTTGCGTGATATAGCCGCGGTGTTGTTTGGAGTAGGGAAAAATCACGTTGTCACATGCGTTTCATTGAACATCCACGAGAAAAAACCTCGTAAAAATGAAAAAAATCATTGGAATTTCATTTAAAAGGTATCTGCGCGTAGGGCGGGGTCCTATTGACCTTAGGAGTTCAGAGACTTGTCTCTACTAAATCACAATTTTCTGCAACTTTACATAGTTCCCAGCCTCTTAATAACCTACAAGTTTGTTTACATCCATTCAATTTGACATTTATCACATAAATTATCATTGTTGCACCCTAATTTTCATCAAAAATCATTCCTTACAATTTCCTTCACCTCAAGCCCATACTTATTCAAAAATTTAAAATAGACCCATTTTTGCAAATTAAGCTCAAAGATTATGATGCACATTCTCTACATTGGTTGAGACTGTGTACCACAATCATCTGTTAAAGCTGTGGAACTTAAACGCTTTTCATGTGGGAAATACTTAAAGTATTGAGAGTTTTTTCCTTTACAAGCAAGCAGAAGCATTTTAAGAATTTTCATATTCTATAAATGACATCTGATTCTTCATTTATTCTTCTATATTCTTCATAAAACTTGAACTTGTATGAACAGAAATGTATCATGTTTTCATTTTGCTTTCTTTGCTTGTTTAGAAACGACATGAGGATGTTACATTTGTGACGTCGAACATCATTTTTATTAAAATTGTACAAATGTAAATCATTTAAAGGGGGTCAATGATTTTCATCAAGGGGTGAAATATGTGAAAAAAAGATTTCTTGTACTAATCATTCAATAGTATAGATTTTTGTATTTCTTCCTTTGAAGTTTTGTTGTCTAACTGTGTAACGTACAGCATCCAAGACATTTTTCTCAAAGTCTGTGGTAGAATAATCAAGTACGAAGATATTCAAACATAGGAAATCATTATTTAACACCGGAAGCATATGATACTTATGTTGCATAAGTGATAATAAGACTGAGATACACGATTTCCTATCATTTTATATGATAAATACTTAAATATTACTGTTTTCCATGTTGATAAGATACAATTACATTATGTATAAGAACATAGATACAGATTTCACACTGACAGATACAAAACTTAGTTAGTTATTTAATCTCATTAATGATTGGAGCACAAGCGTAATATATGCGATGATAGCTTAATACATGATGACAGTATGTGTACAATATAGCTTGAAAGAGTAATTTTTATTGGCAGATTGAATTCAGAGAAAGAATTAATATGCTAATGGAGCAATCATTTTTCAAGTATGAGACTGTACTTTCTCTCACTTTAAGCACATGTNAATATGCTAAATGGAGCAATCATTTTTCAAGTATGAGACTGTACTTTCTCTCACATTAAGCACATGTCATAACGTAAGATTAGTGCTCTTTACACAAGATGTAACAGAACCATCACATATTTTGAAAGAACATTCTGTTTCATTCAGCGTAGTCGTAATTTATCTTTTCTTTAGAGTAAGAAGATGCATATTTCAATCTCAACATGAACTGTATTTTAATTTATTAAAGACATACGTTAACTATTGATCTGGTAGTAAATTTTGTGGTGAGAAATATGATTAGGGATGCAATTTCTCTCTGATTCAGTCTTTTTTTATACACTATTCAAGGTAGCCTTTAAGCTCAACAATGGGTTGGACGCAATGTACTTGGTGGGTTTTTCAATAAACATATACATTATTTGAATGGCGAATTACATTATTCTGAAATACCTATTATACCTTCTATTGGTCATTTACAACTAATTATTCTATGTCTTAAGTTAAGCGTTTACAGGAGGATCTGCTGAGAACTTTCTTACTACCTCTTGATTGAAGACAGTTGCACACAACCAATATTTGAAAGACTACAAGTTAGAGTGTTTTACATGCTCTTCAGAGAAAAAAATATGTATTTAAGATTTTAGAAAAGATGGATTTATACTATGTAGATATGCCTACATTGTGAGTAACTGTCTTCTATTCATTTGGTACATTAAGAAATTCATATTCTTACACTAAGATATTAATTTATATTTATACGATTACAATTAACAGGAATATTATTCAATTGTATCTTCATACGATCATGTTTTCTCAATTATTTGATCAAGACGTGTCTTATTAGGTATAATAATGAATCTGGAAACTGAACATTTCTTGGCTACAAAATGGTGGTCAGCAATCACAAAATGGTGGAGAAATTTTGATGAGTCGCACTGCCATGTACAAGTTATATTCTGAACACTTAGAAAGTGTACAAAATAATTAAAGACCGCATCCTCGGTCCCAATATCCCAAACCTATCTCAAAATAGATTCGAAATACTATTTTCTTAAATATTTCAAGTAATAGAATAAAAAGAAAAACGACGTTTATTAGTTTTACATGAATAAGGTCTACTCCAAACAATACTGCGTCTTAACTTATTCTGAGAGATGAAACGATGCTAGATCAGTCTAATTAAATTCCAGAAAACGTTAGAATCCGAGTCTGGTAAAGAATCCGGATCTGATTCTGAAAATGAAAGTAAGAGCGATAGCTCTACTTCAGGAAGTGCTACAGGATCTGGATCAGGATCGGAAAGGTGCGTATTGAAACTATTGTTACCTAATCTCTTTCTCTCGGAAAGTCCAGTACATCGGAAGCCAACGAGTTTTTATCTTTAGGCGTTCTATATTTATTTACGTACATTATTTTGTTCGTACAGTAGGGTGTTATACAATTTCAATCTCTGGCCTAATAATAGTAATCATTGCCTGAAGTCATGAATGGTACTACGTGCGATGCATTTCTTTATATAATGTATTTGACTTTCTGATATGTAAGAGGTTACTTGAGATTGATATCATTTAACTCTGTGTATTGCTATAGCTTTATATAGCATTAACATTGCTTTGACGATCATGCTAATTTAATGTACCCCTTAAATTTTCTATAAGCACAGTCTTTTCGAATTTCTGTTACTCGTGCAATAGTAAATCTGTTTTCTCGTATTTTAAAACAATTCGAGCACTAGGTAAGCTAGTACTCTACTGCTTTCACTCATTTTACTTCTCGAGACAACATGTCCTAATAAATGACGCGTAGTAGACATCGATGTATTAACATCAGGCATATCATATTTTAGAATTACGATTATGTATTAGAGAGCTACACGTGTTTTCATTTGACGTGGCCTAGAATTAATTTACATTTGAGTAGACGTTCGATATGCAAATACATTTGTCTATTTTATGAGATACATTTTTGAATTACGATGTTACGAAAATGATGCGAAGTACGATAGTGAAATAAAACATTGCCTGACTGCGAATGCAGTGACTCTAGCTCATCAAGCGGTTCCGGGTCCGGATCAGGCTCTGATTCTGATAAATCAGAGAAGTCGGATGCACCTGCACGCAGTGATAGCTTCCAGAGCAAAAGTTCATATCACAGCACAGAAAAAGTTAGGCTTAAGAATGAGTCTAGCCGCGAGTGGGATGAGAATCCTGATATCTACGGAATCAGGAGATCTGGTCGTTCTAGGAAGGAGCCCGAAAGGCTCGCTACGCAGCGTGAAAGCGATAGCGATAGCCGCAAGAAATATAAGAAAAAGAGGTAAGTAAAACACAAGGAAATCAAATTATAATTATCAAAAATTTCGATTAAAAATTCTTTTTCTCTATTACTCCTCTCCTGGACTAAATAAATGTTACGCTTAATAGGCGTAAACATATTTTTTAAACGATTCACAATCTTAATTTACGAATTTGCATTTATATTTTTTTGAGAATAATTGTTTATCACAGCTGTGAGGTATTAAGATTTAAATAAAAACTTTAATTATTGGACAGCATTCAAAACTATTACAAAACTTACTTCTTGCTATTCATAGGAAATTTAATTAGTCTTATACATTTGTAAGTAGTGGTAGATCATTTGAGCCTATGAAATAGTGGGTAGCTGTTACATAGTAGGTTTGTACTTGATAACTTTGGCAGCAGTAATAAATATTCAAAGCTTATTTGTTATAGTTTTTTGTATGCACTATCTTCTACTGCATATATTGTGTATCAGTGTGCCTCGATAGTTTTTATCTTTAATGTACAAATTTGTGTTTGTCGACCATCATGCTTCGAACAATATTTTTGAATTATAGCACTACTGTGTGTTTTTCATCTTGTTTTGTATAAACCCATTTGTTAAACAAAACGTTGCATTGCATCTCACAATCTTAATACTTAATTTATTGTGCTATATACCCACTCATGTCTTTATGTATTTCACTAAACATGAAAGAATTTATAATAATTAGTGACTAAATTCGATTTGAATTGTACTGTTACGTCGAATTAGTTGCATGTAAAGTATATTTTGGGCACATTAATAGATTTTTATGATGAGACTCTTTAGACTTGTTAAAAGAAAAAAGTCGTTTTCCTCGTCGCAGTATTATATTTGTAAATAATGTTTGCTGTATATTGCTGCAAAGTAATTGGAAAATAATTATTGATCAATATTATAAATTTCTAGATTACAATTAATGAAATTCATCTTTCGTATATTTAATTTTATATTGTTATCGATTTCAATCAGTAATCAAGTTTTTCTTAAATTTCGCGCCTACATCTTCGATTTTTGTGATTTATTCTAGTTCACATAATTCCTGGAACTCTGACAGCTCAGATTCAGAATCTGATGACGGTGACAGGAGACCACCACCCAGTAAATCGTTAAATAGACGTGCTGCTCAGAAAGCTAAAGACAATGTCAGGGCTCGAAAGAAACATATTTCTGAATCGTCTGACAATTCCTCTTTCGACAGCGATGATAACAGAAGGTACTTAATATATTCTCCGTGTAAATAAATGAAGTAATTTAATAAATGTAACACGGTGAAAATGAAAATTTCAGGCAAGCTTCGAGAAGAGCTGGTACTACTGTCAGTTATAAAGAACAAAGCGAAGAGAGAACAGACAGTGAAGATCTTGTCGAAGTCGACGAGGGTAGCATTGCAGCTGCAGAGCCGGACAATGCGGAAACAATTGAACGAATTTTGGGACAAAGATGTGGTAAAAAAGGAGGTTGGTCTTCGATACAGTTGTTATAATTCAGTTTATACTCTGGAATATCTCGGCACACAAGCATTGTTTTCTTCTTCAGTTACAGGAAATATTACCACAGTTTATGCTGTTGAAGAAAATGGAGATCCAAATCCAGCGGATTTGACTAACGAGGAAACTGAGATGCAGTACTTCATAAAATGGAAAGGGTGGTCTCACATACACAA
>SMSR01008919.1:0-32301 GCA_019453355.1 Ceratina japonica | reverse complement strand
TAGATTACAATTAATGAAATTCATCTTTCGTATATTTAATTTTATATTGTTATCGATTTCAATCAGTAATCAAGTTTTTCTTAAATTTCGCGCCTACATCTTCGATTTTTGTGATTTATTCTAGTTCACATAATTCCTGGAACTCTGACAGCTCAGATTCAGAATCTGATGACGGTGACAGGAGACCACCACCCAGTAAATCGTTAAATAGACGTGCTGCTCAGAAAGCTAAAGACAATGTCAGGGCTCGAAAGAAACATATTTCTGAATCGTCTGACAATTCCTCTTTCGACAGCGATGATAACAGAAGGTACTTAATATATTCTCCGTGTAAATAAATGAAGTAATTTAATAAATGTAACACGGTGAAAATGAAAATTTCAGGCAAGCTTCGAGAAGAGCTGGTACTACTGTCAGTTATAAAGAACAAAGCGAAGAGAGAACAGACAGTGAAGATCTTGTCGAAGTCGACGAGGGTAGCATTGCAGCTGCAGAGCCGGACAATGCGGAAACAATTGAACGAATTTTGGGACAAAGATGTGGTAAAAAAGGAGGTTGGTCTTCGATACAGTTGTTATAATTCAGTTTATACTCTGGAATATCTCGGCACACAAGCATTGTTTTCTTCTTCAGTTACAGGAAATATTACCACAGTTTATGCTGTTGAAGAAAATGGAGATCCAAATCCAGCGGATTTGACTAACGAGGAAACTGAGATGCAGTACTTCATAAAATGGAAAGGGTGGTCTCACATACACAACACCTGGGAATCGGAAGAATCCCTGAAAGCACAAAAAGTGAAGGGAATAAAAAAATTAGAGAACTTTATTAAACGAGAACGAGAAATCAAACAGTGGAGAGATTGTGCAGGACCGGAAGATATAGATTACTTTGAATGTCAAATGGAACTCCAACAAGACCTGCTGAAAAGTTACAATAACGTTGAAAGAATTATTGCTGAATTTAACAAACCTGATTCAGATCGCCCAGATTATTATTGCAAATGGGAAAGCTTACCATACGCCGAGGCTACTTGGGAAGATGGAGGTTTGATTATTAAAAAATGGCCACTGAAGATCAAAGAATTTCGTGAAAGAGAAGAGTCGAAAAGGACGCCTAGTAAGCATTGTAAGGTCCTTAGATCGAGACCGAAGTTTCATCAGTTAAAAGGACAACCAGAATACATGGGGAGAGGAAAGGATTTGGTTCTTAGAGACTACCAAATGGACGGATTAAATTGGATGATTCATTCTTGGTGCAAAGAGAACAGCGTTATTTTAGCAGACGAAATGGGTCTTGGTAAAACTATACAAACAATATGCTTCCTGTATTACTTGTTCCACACGCACCAACTTCACGGGCCATTCTTACTGGTGGTTCCTCTTTCTACGATGACTTCCTGGCAGAGAGAAATGTCACAGTGGGCACCGGACATAAATTTCGTTACATATTTGGGTGACGTTACGTCCCGTAATGTTATCAGAGAGTATGAATGGTGTTACAGCTCGAAGAGATTGAAATTCAATGCTATTCTTACGACGTATGAAATAGTACTTAAAGACAAAGCATTTTTGGGTGCCTTAAATTGGGCCGTGTTATTAGTAGACGAAGCACATCGGTTAAAGAACGATGATTCTTTATTGTACAAAGCACTCGCTGAATTTCACACAAATCATCGCCTTTTAATAACTGGTACTCCGTTACAAAATAGCTTGAAAGAATTATGGGCCTTACTACATTTCATAATGCCCACTAAATTTAGTTCTTGGGAAGAATTTGAGAAAGAACACGATAATGCAGCACAAAAAGGGTATTCCAAGTTACACAAGCAGCTGGAGCCATTTATTTTACGACGTGTCAAGAAAGACGTAGAAAAATCGTTACCCGCAAAAGTAGAGCAAATTTTGCGCGTTGAAATGACGTCTCTGCAAAAACAATATTATAAGTGGATATTGACCAAAAATTATAATGCATTGCGAAAGGGTGTCAAAGGTTCGACTATGACCTTCCTTAATATTGTGATTGAATTAAAGAAATGCTGTAATCATGCATTTCTTACGAAACCCACCGAAAATGAAACGAGGGAAAGTAACGAAGATTACTTGCAACAAATAATTCGGGGCTCCGGAAAATTAGTTCTTCTTGATAAGTTGCTGGTCAGATTGCGCGAGACGGGACATAGGGTGTTGATATTTAGTCAAATGGTCAGAATGTTAGATATCCTTGGCGAGTATTTACAAAAGAGACATTTCCCATTCCAAAGATTAGATGGAAGTATAAAAGGAGAATTGCGAAAGCAAGCACTGGATCATTTTAATGCAGAAGGATCGCAAGACTTTTGCTTCCTATTATCGACTAGAGCAGGCGGTCTCGGTATTAATCTCGCCACTGCTGACACCGTCATTATCTTCGATTCCGATTGGAATCCGCAGAACGATTTGCAAGCACAAGCTAGAGCGCATCGTATTGGACAGAAGAATCAGGTACTTTAATATCTATTCCGCTTTTTACATATACATATCAACTTTTTTGTAAAATATATTTCATTCTACTCGTAGGTGAATATTTATCGCCTGGTAACGAAAAACTCCGTTGAAGAAGAGATAGTAGAAAGGGCTAAGCAAAAAATGGTTTTGGATCATCTTGTGATTCAACGGATGGATACAACTGGTCGTACAGTGTTAGATAAGAAAAATGCAGGGACCAATAGCAATCCATTTAATAAAGAGGACTTGAATGCTATTTTAAAATTCGGTGCTGAGGATTTATTTAAAGACGAAGAAGACGGCGACGAAGAACCGACTGTAAGTTTTGTAAAAGATCGATTTATTCTAATTGAAGTTGTGCAGATACGTTATAAATATATATATTTATTGTCTTTATGTGATTAGTGCGATATCGACGAGATACTGAGAAGAGCAGAAACGAGAGATGAGGGACCTTCGACGGTAGGCGATGAACTATTGTCTGCTTTCAAAGTAGCTAGTTTTGCTGCATTCGAAGAAGAATCTGAACCCGTTAGTCAACCCAATGATAACGACGATGAGAGTAAAGATTGGGTATGTTTCATTTTATTTATTCACCGAATCATGTGTGTCTTTTAATATTTAAGTATGTGAAAAGAATTACTAATGCCATTTTTTTAGGCCGAAATTATCCCGGAGAACTTCAGAAAGAAAGTTGAAGAGGAGGAGAAGTCTAAAGAAATGGAAGACCTGTATCTACCACCGAGAAGTCGAAAAACATTACAACAAATCAACCAAAGTGAAGGAAGGGGCAGGAAACGAAAGAAATTGTCGGCCGATGATAGCGAAGAAGGCGACGAGTCTGGTAGCGAGGCTGAAGGAACCGATGACGAACGTCCTAAGAAGAGAGGTAGACCAAGGGTTACACCTCGAGAAAATATAAAAAGTTTCACTGATGCAGAAGTAAGTCATTTTCATCTTTACGTTGTAAACAATTTGTAAACCTTGGAATGTATCTAATTTCTTGTGTATTCGTTAGATACGAAGATTTGTTAAGAGCTACAAGAAATTCCCTGCACCGCTGAAACGGTTAGACGACATTGCGGCAGATGCAGAATTGCAAGAGAAACCAATGTCAGAGTTACGTTTCTTAGGAGATCAGTTGAGAACCAGGTGCGAAGCTTGTTTATTGGAGTTCGAAAGCACGGCAAAAGAAAATAAGGGCGAAGAAGATGGTAAAGGACCTGGTCGTAAAAGAGGCAGAGGGCCTACATTTAAAATTGGGGGAGTTATGGTCAATGCCAAATCATTCTCAACTGCGGTGAAAGAGTTAGAACCATTAGAGCAAGCTCTGCCGTCAGATTCAGAACAACGATCTAATTGGCATGTTGATATGAAGTAAGGATAATACATACATAATCTGCATACTTGATAACGTGATATACGCATATAACACTGTAATTATTATTATAGATTGAAACCGGCGAATTTGGATTGTGATTGGAATTCTGAAGATGATTCTAGACTTCTCAGAGGTATATATCAACACGGAATGGGTTCGTGGGAGGCCATCAAAATGGATAGCAGTTTAAAACTTGGCGATAAGCTTCTACCAAATGGTAGTAAACTTCAGATAAAAAAGATACATGCACGCGCTGAGTACCTCTTGAAAGTACTCAAGAAGCAAATAGATTCTAAATTAGGCGTGGTAAGAAAATATTACTTTATTGTTTGTATATTTCATATAACGTTCCCTTCACTCCTGCATTCAATCCCAACAGGGCTTTGTCTTTATCCCGCATTCAGAAAAGAAGTTTAAGGTAATTTCCGTACCTCCAGTGATCCTTTTTTTCACATGTGGTATATGTTCCCAATTCCTGAAATTATAGTCTGTAACAATGATCAACTTCATGTTCTCATTCTGATATATCTCAACAACCCCACTTTAGGCTAAAGTTAGAAAACCAAGAAAACCAAAGGAAGCAAAAGCTGCGATCACAAAAGAGATTATAGAGGAAAATGATACTTCCGGCGAAGAAAATGGAAAATCGAGAACTAAAGTTGAAAAGGTAATTTTGTAGTTATATAACGTATATCGTTAAGCCTTAAAATGCACGTTTTAATATTCGTTGTAATTACAGCCCGCAATAAAGAAAGAGGAGGAAGTTGTCGTAAAGAAAGAAATTAAAGAAGAAGTAGAAGACGTAGTAGAAGAAAAAAAGAAGGAAAAGAAAACTAAAAAGGAGAAGAAGGAAAATAAGAAGGCTAAAAAAGCAAAACAACCAGTCGGTCCTATGCATTTTACTGCTAACAATGAACCAAGGGCTCTGGATGTTCTTGGAGATCTGGATCCGTCAATATTCAATGAGGTCCTTATAATAGTTTTTAACATCAAATATGTAAAAATAATAAGTAAAATCTAATTCATTTTTATTTTAATATTCAGTGTAAGGAAAAAATGAGGCCAGTGAAGAAATCATTGAAAGCTTTAGATAGACCTGATCAGTCTTTGAGCGAAGCCGAACAGGTTGCCCACACGAGACAGTGTCTTGTGCAAATTGGAAACCAAATCAATATCTGTTTAGAAGAATACAGGGATCCCGAACAGATCAAGGAGTGGAGAAGTAATCTTTGGTACTTCGTGTCTAAATTTACAGAATTCGATGCAAAGAAACTTTACAAGTTATACAAGCACGCAATGAAGAAAGGAGGCGAGGGTAACACCAGTTCTACGTCTAGCCCGGAGAAGAAAGAAGAAGCGAGCAGCAGTGTAAAGGTAAGAGTTTTATTTTTACTTCGATTCGATTCTCGCATCGTTGAATAGTCATGTATAACGACCCGAATTTTATAGAAGCATCCCGAGAAACATATCGATAAACCAGCTGAAAGCATTAAGCAAAAACGTAAAATTGATGATGTAGAAGAGAATTCAAATAGCAGTACTACACTGAGTAAGAAACACTTTTCGGCTGTGTCAGCAGTAAGCAGTATCAGTAACACGTCTGCCGTTACTATTGGTGCTATCACTATTACTCCAATTACTTCGACTCCAAATTCCACTTCAAGTACCACGAACAGTGTGGATACACCGCGACACAAAGAGAAGGAATCAAAGCATAAAGACGTGAAAAGAGATAGAGATCGCGACAGGGACAGGGAAAGATCGGCGCATGGTGATCGAAGTATGGACAGAATGAGCGGCAGCAAAGATGAAAGAATTAGAAGAGACAGTGGCGGTTACAGTATAAGTGGGCATTATAGTGGAAGCAGAGAGGACGATCACTGGTTGTCCCGTGATGGTAGAGACATGAGAGACGGAAGGTATGCAATGACAATAGAAGAAATACGTATCGAGTTAAATCTATTACGATCATTTGTATCTAATTCGTATTTATTATTTGTTATGTAGATTTGGGGATCACAAACGTGACCGTTTTGACTCGTACGGTCGAATGTCCAGCGGATATCATCGTGACAGAGAGAGGGATCGTGATCGCAGCATTCACATGAATGATAAACGAAAGTGAGTTATACATGATGAAATAATAATAGTACATAACGTACAATTGGATGACACTGAAATACATAAAATTTGTGTTCAGTGATTATTACAGATATCCGTCAGGGCCACCCGGGTACGGATATGGTCCAGGAGGATACGGAGGTGGAGGCGGCGGTGGTTACCCTCCGTCTGATATCGCGTCAGGCCACTTCAGAGGTCGTGGTTATCCTGGAGATAGTTATCCCAATGACTGGCGGCCAAACAAGGATTATAGAAGGGATTACGATAGAAGGCCACCACCGCCAAACGCTAACTCCTAGTGCTTCTTGCTACTGTCGTCGAATGTTTCATAGAATGACGGTAATTGTGGTGGAGCCTTGAGTACTATCTGACCGAGCAATTATGCTCGCTTAAACATGATCATACGCTAAATTCTCTACACAGTTTAATCTGTGATTTAGTACCACTGGTGACTTGTACCTATGTATAAAATCTATTCCAATGCTTACTTAATATGCAAAAAAGTTCTATCATGTTTAAGACGGTCTTTTTAAGGCTCGATGAGAAGCGAGTTTCCGCAGAGATGACGAATTGATTCGTGTTCTTAGTATACAATTAACTAATTTTTTTATACATATGTCGAATTTCGTGAAAAAGGACACAGAACTTTCAAGTTCACTAAACTTCTAATTCATACGTAACGATTTCTGTTTACGTCTTTGAATTCATTTTATTACAGTGCAATTATGGCAGGTTTTCACGATGAATTAAGATCAAATCGATGTGTTTGTAGTATATTATTATGTAACTTTTGTGAGTTTAATTGTATGCCTTCCTAAATTGCATGTAACATATTTTGCATTTTCGATACTGATTACGTGCATTCAATAGACGTTTAGATTGTACACAGTTGTTCACTAATTCAAACTATACTGCTACGTTGAAATGTAAGTCTTCAAATCTTTATAATTTATTTATGAATATCTCATAATCTTACATTGACGGATACTACTTCATTGCACTGCAATAGATTTATGTACTATTCCGACATATAATTTTACATACGGGTGTCTGTAAAATTGTACAAAATAGTCGAACACCATATAAATTTTCTATTAACCGAGAATCTACATTGAATTTTACATGAAAATGGGATATGTAGGATATATCATGGCATGTTTTTGTGATGGTATACAGTGTATGATAAAATACGCTATCTCAGTACATGTGTACGTATTGTAAAATTAGGAGAAAAAAAAATGGTATTCGCCNTCGCGTTCTTAGTATACAATTAACTAATTTTTTTATACATATGTCGAATTTCGTGAAAAAGGACACAGAACTTTCAAGTTCACTAAACTTCTAATTCATACGTAACGATTTCTGTTTACGTCTTTGAATTCATTTTATTACAGTGCAATTATGGCAGGTTTTCACGATGAATTAAGATCAAATCGATGTGTTTGTAGTATATTATTATGTAACTTTTGTGAGTTTAATTGTATGCCTTCCTAAATTGCATGTAACATATTTTGCATTTTCGATACTGATTACGTGCATTCAATAGACGTTTAGATTGTACACAGTTGTTCACTAATTCAAACTATACTGCTACGTTGAAATGTAAGTCTTCAAATCTTTATAATTTATTTATGAATATCTCATAATCTTACATTGACGGATACTACTTCATTGCACTGCAATAGATTTATGTACTATTCCGACATATAATTTTACATACGGGTGTCTGTAAAATTGTACAAAATAGTCGAACACCATATAAATTTTCTATTAACCGAGAATCTACATTGAATTTTACATGAAAATGGGATATGTAGGATATATCATGGCATGTTTTTGTGATGGTATACAGTGTATGATAAAATACGCTATCTCAATACACGTGTACGTATTGTAAAATTAGGAGAAAAAAAATGGTATTCGCTAACGAACGATGACATTCTTAAAAGAGAAAAGAATAAGATTAACTTTTTCTCCTCTTTTATAGAATTTATACTTTCAAAATTGAAAAGGTAGATAAAAATTCTATTTTTGCGTTCATTCTTTTAAAGTACCATAGTTTTGTATCCTATCAGAGACAATGTGAAATACTGTAAATATTAGTATAAGGCAATAGTTATATTTGATGTATATTTAACTATGGAGTTCACGGGATAATGTATTCTGCTTTCGTGTAGAAAGAATAAACAAAAAACCATAGTAGTTTCGCATCTCAGTTTCGCTTCAGTTGAAAAATGATTGAATGTAACTGGCATCGTTGTAACCAAAGGAAAGACGTGTTTTTATTCATTGGAAAATCGTAATTCACAGGATTTTAAGAAAATGTTTCTCGATTACATGGGATGTTTCTAAATATTGGTAAAAACATCCAAATTTTATAAATGGCTCTACGAGGTCTTCATACTTCATATTGTTTACAAAATTAGATATTCTATAAAAAATATATTTGTTAATTATTTTCTAAAAACGTACGATTCTTGTAAGTTTTATTCTAATCAGATATTGGATTTTGTGAGTCGTCAAACCATACAAGCATTATACGATATTTCTCTACAGCGTACTGTATTTTTTATTGCCCGTAATTACTTACATATGTAATCGATATATGCAAAAATTATTTTGTAGATTATTTTATTCAGATCAAGTAAATTTACGAATAGTAAAAAGTCACAATTTGAGCGTGCATTTCTGTAAATATTCATTGTATACATGTGATAGTATCTGACTGTCTCGAAGCGGTATCATGTCACTGTATGTATTATGTATATTACGTTACAAATAACTGTTGGTGTTTTGTGTATACATGCATACGTGCATATACAAGAAAGTCAGAAATAGATACATACATACATTGAAATTACACCGCAGTAGACATCCACTAGTTTAGGTTTTTAATTGCAACGTGATATAATTCTAAATAACGAGCTGTTTATAATTTATTACTAGCTGAATACAGACTGCGAGTAATAAAACAAACGATATGTTGTAAATACGTATAAACTAAGAGAAATAAATAATGTAGCAGAAAAATTTCATATCGTATAATTGAAATAGTAACACATTTACTACTTTTGGAAACATGAACGTAGTACATGCTTTCGTGAGACAGCGTGCATTTTATAGATACGCGGATTCATAAGTAGGCAAATTTAATTACCTATCTAATTATATTATAGAGCTACTTTTTAACAAACTAAANGGGATGTTTCTAAATATTGGTAAAAACATCCAAATTTTATAAATGGCTCTACGAGGTCTTCATACTTCATATTGTTTACAAAATTAGATATTCTATAAAAAATATATTTGTTAATTATTTTCTAAAAACGTACGATTCTTGTAAGTTTTATTCTAATCAGATATTGGATTTTGTGAGTCGTCAAACCATACAAGCATTATACGATATTTCTCTACAGCGTACTGTATTTTTTATTGCCCGTAATTACTTACATATGTAATCGATATATGCAAAAATTATTTTGTAGATTATTTTATTCAGATCAAGTAAATTTACGAATAGTAAAAAGTCACAATTTGAGCGTGCATTTCTGTAAATATTCATTGTATACATGTGATAGTATCTGACTGTCTCGAAGCGGTATCATGTCACTGTATGTATTATGTATATTACGTTACAAATAACTGTTGGTGTTTTGTGTATACATGCATACGTGCATATACAAGAAAGTCAGAAATAGATACATACATACATTGAAATTACACCGCAGTAGACATCCACTAGTTTAGGTTTTTAATTGCAACGTGATATAATTCTAAATAACGAGCTGTTTATAATTTATTACTAGCTGAATACAGACTGCGAGTAATAAAACAAACGATATGTTGTAAATACGTATAAACTAAGAAAAATAAATAATGTAGCAGAAAAATTTCATATCGTATAATTGAAATAGTAACACATTTACTACTTTTGGAAAGATGAACGTAGTACATGCTTTCGTGAGACAGCGTGCATTTTATAGATACGCGGATTCATAAGTAGGCAAATTTAATTACCTATCTATATTATAGAGCTACTTTTTAACAAACTAAATGTATCTAAGTTTAAATATTGGAAATATAACATTCATTTAATAACATATTCTCTATCAGTCATTTTATATGACTATGAATTAGTATTTCAAAATTACAGCGTTCATTCGCGTACTAAAAATATTAATAGTAAAGCTATTAAAATCTATACTGGAAATTAAATGTGAATTAATTTTCCATTTAAATGTAATGGATACGCAGTAACGTATGACTCAACATACGTCATATCAAGGAAGACGGAACACGTCATCTAATATGAGTTTGAGAGAAACTGTATTCAAGGTAAGTACAGTGTTAATGTTATTATTTCGTATCGAAAATTACAATACTTAAGTGCGAAAGCTCGTATCTTTAGTTTGATAGATAAGAGATTTAAAAGGGCATAGTAATGAGTCCGTTCCAGGTCCATGGTCCATTCATTAATGAAAATCCCCTCTCCAGTGCAGCCCGTTTCTCGTATACGTATACAATAAGACTATGTCTTTGTAAATATATACGTACAGTACGTAGACGATGGTAGACGAGTGCAGCTGCATCGTACAGACGTAATTGCGAAACCGCAGTTTAATATCGCTAAGTTTAGCTCAAACAACCAACGGAAAACTACGAATTATCATCCATTGTCTTTATAACAGTAAGTATTTTACGAATAACTTACGAAATCATCAATTTAATCCCATAAAATATAAGAAATCAATTACAATTGCATCGGATTACCGGCGAGATGACAGGTAAATCTTTCTCATAAAGTTGACGAGACATACTAGTATAAAAATTGTATTCATTTGATTGAACATCTCGTTATACGCATACCTATTAATATAAATAGTTCTTAGACTTCTTATTTTCCGAATTGCATGCGTACTTACATCGAACATGGTCTATAAATAATTTCTCAGTGACTTTGCATAAAAGCATATCTTTATTAGATCTCATTGGATATGCACGTTTTTTTATTCCCCCTTAGAAATGGCGCAAGAACGATTGGACTTTGTAATATTCGGAGCAACCGGGTTTACTGGGAAATATGCTGTAAAAGTTGCAGCACAACTGGCCAAAGAAAAGCAGTTAAAGTTTGGAGTAGCTGGACGCAGGCAACAAGCTCTTGAAGCAGTTGTCAAGGAATTTGCATCTGATATCGGTAACATTAAATTTGGCACACGTGTGTTTATAAGTACATGTGTGGATGATACTCGTACTTTTTCAGATAATGTGCCCATATTCGTTGCTGATTTAAAAGATGAAGAATCTTTGAAGAATATGACTAGAAGCGCTACAGTACTTGTTAATTGCTGTGGTCCATACAGATTTTATGGAGAACCAGTTATTAAAGCTTGCATTGAAACACGTACTCATCAGCTTGATATTAGTGGTGAGCCACAGGTAAATTCGTACTAAATTTACAATATGAATTATTTCACAATTGTCGTAAACTTGGATTAATTATTTACTTTGTATTGCAGTATATTGAGAAGATGCAACTAAAATATAATAAAGCAGCTGAAGAAGCCATGATCTACATTGTAAGCGCATGTGGATTTGACAGTATTCCATGCGATCTTGGTATAATATTCACGCAACAGAAATTTGACGGCGAAGTGAATTCTGTTGAGACTTATTTGAACTCTTGGACCACGTCGAACGTCAGTGGAGCTCTCTTGCATTACGGAACATATGAATCAGCTGTTTATGGCGTGGCACATTATAACGAATTACGCGATTTGCGTAGACAACTGTTCCCTGAAAGGCTACCTAAATTTTGGCCACCTCTTAAGAGAAGGTCATCATTACTACTGATTATTAATATATATATACATATAAATGCAGACGTGTATAATTTATATTTCCAAATGTTCTGTGTTTCAGAAGTTTAATTCATAGATCTTCCTTATCGGAAGGGTGGTCCATGATGTTTCTTGGAAGCGACCGTTCCGTGGCTCTTCGTACTCAGCGATTTTTATATGAAAAATATAAACAACGACCAGTTCAAGTTCAAACTTATGTCACATTCAAGTGAGTAGTCTATCGTGAGTCAAGAAGCAGTAATACTGTTAAGTAGAAACAAATTAAATGTTTACAGTAATCAATTTATATTTTATTAACAGATCTCTTTTTACGACTTTGGCAGCTATTGTTTTGGGCATAATATTTGCGATATTGGCTAGATGGGAATGCGGTCGCAATTTATTGCTAAAGGTACGTTGTACTTTAAACTTCATATCGTAATACGTCTGACGAATATTAAATAAAAAGAATGTTTCTGTTTAGTACCCTACGATTTTCTCTGGTGGTTACGTGAGTCACGAAGGCGGTAAACCGGAGGATCTGGAGAACACTCACTTTTCCATTACGTTTAAAGCGGAAGGATGGAGCGAGAGACTAGCTGAATCTACTGACAAGCATGAAGATTTGCCGAACAGTGTTCTAATTACTAAAGTCAGTGGTACTAATCCTGGATATGGTGCCACATGCTCTATGCTGTTGCTCTCTGCCGTGATGATCCTCAAGGAGTCCAATAAAATCCCTGGAAAGTATGTTCGCGTTTCAGATTCAAACATGTATTATCTTTTAAACATTTATTTGGTGCAACATTTTATGCTTTCATTTGTTTCAGTGGTGGAGTACTATCTCCTGGTGCTGCATTCGGTAAAACATCATTGATCGAAGAATTAAACAAGAGGGATGTAAGGTTCGAGGTTGTTTCCTCTCTCCAGAAATAAAATCTTTGCTATACTTGGATGTAATAAAGCTTAGCTTTGGGACGGAACTGGTGGATGGAATATTGCATTTTTCTGTTTTTTTTTGTTTTTTTTTTTAACCTGCATTTAAATTTTATACTGCTATTTTCAATATTTCGAGTAATCAATAATCAAGATAAATATTTTTTATAGAAATATTCTTATTCATACACGCACACACAAGATGATTTCTAATGACATATTTTTTAAAGTAATTTTTGGGAGTAGAGAAATGTTTGATTTTATAAAGTCTATCATAAATGTCTTCGAAACAAGTATAATGATCAATAATATACTACTTAATATAAATATTAATATGAAAGAGAAATAGGACACAGGATTTACCTGTGGGTGATAAAAGTCTTTTTTCCTTATTTATCGGAATTAATTTACTTAAAGAAATTCATAATAATTCAATATTATAATTTAACGGACGAAAGGACTAATTATTGAGTGTTACTTATTTTTTAGTCAACACCAGTTAAAGGTGTATCTGTTTCTTTTTTCATAACTTTTGTTATGACGATGTAAGTGCAAGAACGTGTATTCATTTATCTCATTAATCACACGCAATTGATATTCGCACACGATATTATGTACTTTTGTAACTAATAAAAATGTTGATGTTAGTGGTTTTTTATATAATTTTTCTTATAGATTTAAAAATATGTTGATAATTTGTATTACTCATTGTAATAAAACTGCTTTTTGTTGGTATTCAATTTTATTTACTTAAATATATAATGACGATCACTTTGCCCAACAGAACCGTCGTTCAACGTTTACATAAGTAATCTATTAAATATGAATTCATCTGAGGCGTTGCACAAGGTCGTAGATGTTTCATAGGACTCAAATGATTCATATAATATGATAATTAGGAAATTTAGTCTTCCGTAAACGTTAAAAAGCTGAAATGACGCGCGAGCGTTGTTTTTCGTAGAACAATTTTTATACATTGCTAAGGAATGTAGGAAAGTTTCCTGATGCAGTACCGAATTGGCAACAGATGGAAGGGAACTTGACAAAGGTTTTTTGTCCCGCCTATAGATTATATAAATCTGTTCTACGGTAGACAATCGTCAGTGAATGATACATCTTTCGTATAGTTTAAGTGCTGCGTTCTTATAATCACCGCTGTTGCAGCTGCACTTTTTATTTATCTCTCTTCGTTCTATCGGTTACAGAATAATTTTTGTGCTTCCATAAAAACGACACACCGATTTAAAAGGAGATGTATCCCACGGGAAAGGGTGGTAAGTTTACTGTTAGCAATTTTATTATTTCTATCTGTTTGCTGAACTCTGCATCTGATGAGAAGAAAACAAGTTACGAAATTGTCGCAATAATTTATAAACGATTTATTTCTTTTAAATTGCGCTCGTCTAATTTCGACTAATTGCTATAATAATGGTAAATAATATATATATGTATTGAGATGATTATAATTTAATTAGATCGTGGAGATTTCTTCCATCATTAAAGTAGAACGCGTGTCCAGCGTCGTCCGTGAGAAATTCATATCTATTGCATTTCTTTCTAGTTCGAGGCTCGATGTCGTATTACTGTTGATTTAAGTATGCCAATCATATTAAATATCAAAGACACGATATTAGGAAATGATATCGAGTATCTGCGTAGAGTAAAACAGAGTAAAAGGAATAATATCAAGTATCTGTATTAGAGTAAAATGTATAGTGTAGATACGCGATAGAACGTGTCACCAAACAAGGACATGAAAAGCGAAAAATTCTGATCATAAGAGAAAATGCTTTGGCCAATGTATATTCTATGGGTTTTAACTGTGACCTTCGCAGTTCGGAATCATACTTACAACAAAAACGGGAATTGTTTAAAAAAGGAATGTTTTATCAAAATTAGGACCATTCGGGGGGCAATGTGACGTAGTCATTAAAAAAAGACACGCTCTAAATAATCATAATACAATAAAAAGAAGCAAATTGCGAAACGAGTGAAAATTTTTTGTCGAACGTTTCTCGGTCTAATGGCTATGCGTTTCAAATGCGATTCGGGGTAGATCCGTTCTTCGCACGCCTATCATCGCACGTTCCTTCTGGCATTGATTCTCTCGATCTCGTTGTTACGTGAGAATGACCTCGAATTCTTCGCCGATACACTTTGCTTTTTACACGTGTCGCCTTTCCTTCAGTTTTTCTTCCTTTTCAACACCGCAACCGTTAAATCGATGCAATGAAAAAAAACTTCGCGCTTGTTAAGCCGCCAAGCCGATGTTAATAAAATCTTCGCTAATTTTCAGGTGATCAATATTTATAAATATTACGTCTTCAACTCACAGATTTTGCATCCTACCTTATTTGCAATTGAATGTCTACAATCATTCAGTACTGATTTTCATTCTACATATATCTCCCGTAATTTTTCAATGTAATTTCTAACCTATTCAAAATAATTTCTAAATTTATATAACAATCGTTTCTGTAACAGGTGTTCTGCTGCACAGGATTCGTGGAATCTCGTAATGTAGTAGCTTTATATTGATTGCAAGTAGTGAAGGTCAGTTGTACGCAGACAAGTTTCAGTAGTGCAACTATGAATACGAGAAGCGCGCGGTTTGCGTAGCTTTGCGCCCTTTTCTACGAGCCGAATCGAATAACGCGCTAATCAAAGAATAACATGATCAATAATCAGAGACGCGAATGAAGCAACGGGTTCACGTTCCCGTTCAACCATAATCGCATGCTTTTAGTCGTGTAACGTTTAAGTTACATACATTTACTCCGCGTAGAAATCCTTTGTCCGATTTTTTAGAGCATATTTCAAATGTTGGATGGTGGAAGGATCAAAGGTCAAGTCGAAGGGATCGAAGCCGATACATTACTGCGAGCTTTAATAGCCATAACTTCCGGCGCTTATATCACGTAGTCTAGTTGGAATATAATAACTTCATTAACGGTGAAACTTAATTACATGCGCAAACAGGGAATGGCCAGTTCCGCGCCATCATCGTCGCTTTTATCATTGTCGCTCCCAATTATCGCTAACAACAGTAATTATACCGTGGCATGGGATCGAGATCGTGTTATGGGAATACTTTCAAGGTCACCGCGATACGTATCAAAATAGGTAATAATGCATGGCACACACGTGCCTGCAATTCTACTTCACGTCGTACGCCAACTAACTATTCTTGGAGTACCGCAAGCCTAGAAGTTTTCAACTTGTTGATAACATTTACGTAATAAGGCTAATTCTTAACTTTGACAAAAAGAGAAAGTACGGGTGTAGAGTACTTTCGTCATGAAGTGTTTAAAGACCGTAAAACCAATAAAAAATTAAGACGGTTTTACGTCCTCTCGACGAGCAATGACGTAGGAGGTAGAGAGAGAATTCCTGAAGTCGTCACTGGTATCACTTGAGGTACGTGCGTAACAGGAAAAGTCTACCTACGTTTAAACGGCCTGCGGAGTCCTGCGAAAGGAAGGAAAAGGTAACTGCCGGGGAACTGGTCTCTCGGAAATTACAGTGACGTAGATTCTGAGTCGCGTTCTGGAAACCCACAGATAATGGATTTTCTGAGCCGTTAGCATGACTGAACTAAATCAACCCGACCGGCGATGTTTATTATAAATAACAGGCTCGATCGTTACAAATTCGCCCTAATGTAATTATACTTCTCAGAAGCGTGACTGTCATCAAATTAAGGATTTCTTCGGTACCAGAATAATTATTCGCTTTTCGCTTGTCATCGTCAATCGTGATTCATCTCTGAAAGCGAGGAACCTTACAGATTTTCGAATTTTGGGTAAGCGTGACTGTCATCAAATTAAGGATTTCTTCGGTACCAGAATAATTGTTTTACACTTGTCATCGTCAATCGTGATTCATCTCTGAAAACAAGGAACCTCACAGATTTTCAAATTTTAGGTAAGCGTGACTGTCATCAAATTAAGGATTTCTTCGTTACCAGAATAATTGTTCGCTTTTCGCTTGTCATCGTCAATCGTGATTCATCTCTGAAAACGAGGAACCTTACAGATTTTCGAATTTTGGGTACGTAATCACGCGGGGTATCTCTCGGCTTTTTGCCAATCGGAAGGTACTTGCCATCAAAGAGACCAAGCGTCCCGTGACACGCGATCCGGGGCAAAGCCTGGGTATTTCCCTCCCGAACACTGTACTTAGCGGGAGGATCGCATTCGCTCGAGGAGGGAGTCATTCGCGCTCCCATATCACTGATCAGTGATCACTCTCACCGTGCACTTGCATTCTCCACATATAAACCGAACGTGACGCTCGGTTCTCGCTGTCAGTCGCGCGTATACTTACCTCACAATTACAGAGACGCAGTGAGCAATCGTGTGCAATCGGTCGTTTTTTAAATAACAGGAACGACGGATTCATCGAAGAGATAAAAATTTCGAGGGAAAAAGGGAAATTCGAAGATCTAGAGAAGAGACGGAGGAACGGAGAGGGACGAGGATAGTGGGAGAGAGATAGAGACGGAAGAGCCATACATAGGGGACATTCGCACTCTCCACCACCACCGTTCTGTCGGTTCAGTCACACTGCGCCCGTCGACCGTGCGACTTCGTCGTCCTTTCTTTCCTCCCGGAATCGACGATTCTTCTCTTTATTTTTATTCCTCCACTCGAATCTTGGATATTACATTCCTCAATTCGCTGCCTAAAAGGAGTTGACACCGAACCGCGTACGAGTTACACGCGCAAAGTTGCATTAACCGAAGAGATAAAGAAATAATAAACAATCAGAAGAAAGAAGAAAACAAGAATTGTTGACAACGCTGCGACACGTTGGGTGCTCGAAAAACCATCGACTGGTGCACGTGAAGCGATTAAATCCAACTGCGAGTAAGTTTCCTCCGTTTGACGCTCGGACCCGATTTCCCGAGACGTACCGAGTGTTACTTGCACATGCATTTGTTCGTTGATCACGTGGTAGCATCGAGATTCAACCGGGAATAGCGTGTCGTTTATAAAATTTGCGGATTTACAAATANTTACACGCGCAAAGTTGCATTAACCGAAGAGATAAAGAAATAATAAACAACCAGAAGAAAGAAGAAAACAAGAATTGTTGACAACGCTGGAACACGTTGGGTGCTCGAAAAACCATCGACTGGTGCACGTGAACCGATTGTATCCAACTGCGAGTAAGTTTCCTCCGTTTGACGCTTGGACCCGGTTTCCCGAGACGTACCGAGTGTTACTTGCACATGCATTTGTTCGTTGATCACGTGGTAGCATCGAGATTCAACCGGCGCGTCGTTTATAAAATTTGCGGATCTACAAATACCGAGACCGCGACGACCGTCACGATCTGTGCATCGCATAACTAAGTACTAATAATAACAACTCATCTCGATGAAGAAATATACGTGAGAAGTGAATCCACGCGTTAGAAATCTAGAACTTATAACATAGTTTTAGAAGTAATCTATAGAGATACAGAAATTCGTTTTTTTAAAGTGCACTCATTCATTTCAATGTTTCAATCTCGAATAAAATAAGAATTCTTGTCTATCATTTTAAATTAGTCATGACACGGNACAACTCATCTCGATGAAGAAATATACGTGAGAAGTGAATCCACGCGTTAACAATCTAGAACTTATAACATAGTTTTAGAACTAATCTATAGAGATACAGAAATTCGTTTTTTTAAAGTGCACTCATTCATTTCAATGTTTCAATCTCGAATAAAATAAGAATTGTTGTCTATCATTTTAAATTAAATAAAATATATCATTGTCACGTAAAATCGGCACGTTTCGAATCGGTCTTTAATCGCGGAGTTTCGTTCAGATGATGTGAATGAATTTTTGCCAGACCACCTGTGTTCTACGTCTTGGAGTTGAAAGCGAGCGCACGCGATTCTACAGCTTAAAGGAGACAGAACCGAGAGGAACATCATGAATGGAATATCGAAGATCGAGGACCTGAGCATATACGACGGGGAGGACGATCGCACCACGATTATAAAGAAACCCGCGCCGCTGAGGACCGTCTCGTGGTCGGAGAACGTCGAGGAGACTAATTTAGATATTCCAGGGACGCCCAGGACTCCGCGGACCTCCACCACGCCAGGTATTATTCCCGAGAAACCTCGTTAATCCAGATGATTTGAACTTTTGGCAAGGATCTCTAAAAATTCTCAGAAACGCAAAAAATACGCCTAGTCAGCGAGAATAAATCGACAATGGAAGATTTCGAAATACATATTAATTCTAAGCCGGCCAATTTGATAAATATTTAATATTATTGCTGCACCATACAATCAGCTGTGAATGTAATTAAAATTAGTACATGTACATGTATTTGTGTACATGTATTTGTGTACATGTATTTGTGCAACGCTGACAGAAAGTCCAAACTGCTTGATCGTGAATGATAAATAATTCGTTCGAGAATCGATACCTTTAAGGTTCACGAAGCTAATGTTTTACACATTATCATTTTATACACTATAGTCTCAGTTAAAAAAATTAGCGATTAAGTGAATATTAGTTCTCATCTTCCATCTCTTGTTAGAACTCTTAGTTACACGTAACTTCGTTTCGATCCCTATTCAACTTTTGATGCTCTCATGCTTTGTCGACTTGATTCAATTTTCTCTCAAGTTTCTGTCATCTCCGTTGTATTTCAAATCCACGAATCGAATCGTTCATCTAGTAATCCTTGAATCTCTATCAAGGTGATAGAATCGGTGTCATTAAGTAGTGCCGCATCTAATCGATTTCACGAACGTAACAAGTGGCACGTAACTTGTCCCGAGTGACAGCCTGTTGCAGTTTCTGTAAAACGAATGCTCACCGACAAAGCCGTGACACGAACACGGATCGGAGTAATCGCTCGCTCTATCCGTCACTCTCTCGTCCTTAATTAGCCTAAATTCGGCGCGCATGTTCGGCCGACTTTTAATCCTACTTCGTGCACCGTCGCTATCATTGATCAAGACGCGGCGGTCCGTGAAAAATGATTTGGAGAACACTCTCGCCATAGTCCTCGTTCCCCGGTAAATTGTGCCCGCTGATCTTAAGTGATAAAAACCCTGGGAACTCCTCGGGTACAGTTATTATGAACGTAACGCGTAACTGTAACGTCATGAATATACGCTCCCTTTCGTGGCACGGCTATCGACTCTCTGGGAACCAAAAAGCAAAAAAACGGTTTTTACTTTTCAGTGAAAGAATACAAATCCCAGGAGATTTGCGTCCGTTCTTCAAAGAGAAACGATTCATCGTTTTCAACTAAACGATCTCGTTGCATCACGCAACATAACGATAATTTTCTAATTTGTGTAATTCGTTTCATTGCAATGTCTACTCAGCTGATTGGTCCACAATCTACAGCAGATTATTATGCAATTCTTGGTATCACAACGACGAGATGAAAGAGGAATAATCGTTTTCCTTTGAAAATCTCCTTGTAAATGTGAAAATTATCTGCATTTATACAGCAGTATGAAGATTTTTGCTCTTTGTCAAAGGACGATCTTTCGAGGAATTCGAAACACTTTTTAAATCTTCCTCGATCTAATCACTAAAAATGGTACACGATTAATTATTCGCAGCACTGCAATCTTTCTTTCCTCGTATTCTTTCCTTTTCGTCGTATCGCGGCGACGTCTTCGCCCGATAGAATTACACGGTTCGTTAGGGAAAGACAGTTTAACTAAGTTTTCCATCGTGAATACGTCAGTTCCAGCGTCGGATCCACCTCCGCGCTTCCGTTTAGAAAATCTGTACACCGAGAGGGAATCAGCCCGAGCAGTGTTTCGTTTTAATGCACAGATTGCTCGAACAGCACGTAAATAATAAATAATTCTTATCGATAAAAATCTCGTCTTCTCATCGTTGTAACGCGTCGCGTTAATAATTATGCAATAAGTTCGGCAACGCGCTTATCGCGTACGCATGATACATATCCTGCTGACACTCAGCACGAGACCCCGTCGTCGTCGCCTCGCGTCGATCCCATCGATCCCATCGCGATCGATATCCGCACCTTTTAATTAATTCGCTATGCTAATCGTGAATGGAAACCCCGAACACATATGAATAACACGATCGCACGCCTTAAAAGAGACGAACGAATTCGTAACAAGTCTGTCAATGAGATGAACGTTACGTTTTATCGTTACGTCGTCAAATTGCTAATCGAAGCTGTGCCCCCGCGATGAATATGTAGTTGAAACGAGACTTCCCATTAAGCAAGAAATCACTGCCACAAGCTTACTATAACGTTTTTCAATAACATGATAATATTATAAAGTATGTAGTTTTTAATGTTGCGTGCAACTTCATTATGAAGTAATATTATTAAGTAATATTTTAAAAATATTTATAAAACATTATGTCGCGACGTTTATATAATTTACATAAAATCAATATTTCAAAAGGTTGGTCTAACGTTTCTTGTTTACTGGGTTATTACTCGAATATGGTCGTAGATCGCGTAAAGTCGTCTCATGAGACTTTCCATTGTATCTAGTTGTTGTTTTTTTATAAGATCGGATTAGCGCGAGATAAGTGATTGCGCGAATGATTTACGATCGCTGGTTGGAAACAGATGTGACGAAGGGAGGGAATCAGGGTTTGCCCGCGAGGGAAAAAATAGTGTTGAATTTTTCATTACCACACTCGGAGAGGTCTGGTATTGTGAATCTTTGAAAAGATTCATGACAGTGTCATATCGCGGGTCAGTGCTCAAGATAACATCGGTGTTTATATTGCGTATTTTGCCTCGTTTGGTATTGAAAAACCGTAACATTTTTCATCAACGTTGAAGATCGGGACAACAATATTACCCCCAGTGACATGTATAATATTAGAATATTCTAATAATAAGATAGACAAAGCTTTAACAGAGTTCAGCGAATTTTTATTTGTACACGAGGAATATGGAAAAAAGTTGTGTATTCCGGAAACTTGTATCTGTTTCAGGTCACGAAAAGTGCATGTTTCATCATGACTTAGAGCTGGATCACAGACCCCCCACGCGTGAGGCTCTGCTCCCAGAAATGTCCCGCAGTTATAAGCTACTTTTGAGTTCTCTCGGCGAAGATCCTGACCGACAGGGTCTTTTGAAAACTCCGGAACGTGCCGCGAAAGCTATGCTGTTCTTCACCAAGGGCTACGATCAAAGCATCGACGGTAAGTCGACGATAAAGCGATTCCGTATGAAAAAGAGAATGTCGAGCAATCGAATTAAAAAAATTAAAGGATCCGAAAAGGACCGAATTTAGACTCACTACTTGCGAAAAGAAATTTGATTTTTCACGCGATTAAAAACANAGCGAATTTAGGCTCACTACTTGCGAAAGGAAATTTGATTTATCACACGATTGAAAACTATACGGTCGGTGGAGCTTAATTTTGTTAAGGGATATAGTCGATCGAATACACCCACTTGGGCAAAGCATTGACGGTAAGTCGACGATAAAGCAATTTAGTATGAAAAAGAGAGCAGAGAATGTCGAGCAATCGGCTTAGAAAAATTAAGGTACAAATACGAAGGTGTTAGGTATCCAGCATTCCCGAATTTATTATAATTATGACACGCGCCTTTGTACGAGGTCTCCGGCCGCCGGATGACNCGACTTTAGACTTGCGAAAAGAAATAATTTGACTTTTCGTGCAGTTGAAAACAATACGGTCGGCGGGGCTTAATTTTGTTAAGGGATAAAGTCGATCGACTAAATGAAACCATGAATACACCCACTTGGGCAAAGCACCATCCATTTCTTTCGTTTTCCACTTCAAGTGATTTGAGAGCCGTCACGGGGCGAGGGAAGAAAGAGAGGAGAACTTAAGTACGATTCGAAAAAAGAGAGCGTAAAGCTCACGATATAAATGGGTCTCAGGGACGCACGCCAGCCCGAGAAGAATACCTTTCACCTTTTCCTTCCATTTGTCGTGTCTCGAGTAGAACTGCCACTGTTCTCCGGTAATTATGACTGCGCGAACAGTTGAATAAAAAGAAATCGACACGGTTCAGCCATCAACGATTCCCCATTGTGTCGCGTAGTACATTCCGCGTAAAAAAAAAAAACTCTAATGCAACCTTTTAATCATTTACGACGGCGTCCGATCGAATGACGTAACTGACATAGAATTTCGTTTCGTCGGGGAATTCTCCCGTCATTTCAAGAGTCAATTGAACGTGTCCATTAATTAACTCTCCATCGGTTCGATTCAACAGAGGATACGAGTATATCGGGATGCACGGTCGCTACAGGTGGCGGAGGAGAGACTTTAATTCACTTCGACTCGAGTCTCCGTCCCTGTCAGAATGAAACTACCCTTTGAGATAAGCCCGGTTAACGGCAGTTCCACTCGCCCCAGTGAATCTGAAACGAGCGCGGGCCACTTCCCTACGAAAGCTCACGTAACCACCGACACTCTCCCACAGAATCATTCCTCTCTGACAATTTCTCTTTACCCCTCATTCTCGTCGATAAGCTCTTGGCCGAATTCCCACTGGAAATACAGACGGACTCCGCTCTTTTCAATAAATTATTTTTTATCAGAAGCGATCTCGAATTATGGATCAAGTTTTATGATCATCTAAATTAAATGATCGGTGTTAGGCGCGGGATGCATTATGCGTTTACAATCACAAATCCGTCAGTAAATTATATTAGTAAAATAATCGTGACTCGTTAATCTGATAGAATTATCGATTCCCGAAGGGCTGATCGCGTTAACTCATCGAGTCGAAAAATTAAACTACCTACTCGCTTCGAGCGTGTGCTTGAAAGATAGTAAATAGAGAGGAAATTGCTCAAGTCTATTCCCTTTAGCATTACCTACAAAAGCGTCGAAATACATTTTCGCCGCTGAGCCCGTCCCATTATTTAAATCGAGTCAGAGGGGGAGGCGGAATCATTCTTTTTCCATGACGAACACGAGTATTGGGTTACGCGGGGAAAAATACAGTTGGTTGACGCGAATTCGTTTCATCATTGCCGGTCATTGTGAAGGTGTTTCTTGTTAAGGTTGCCGTGGAAACCGTGGAGAGCACCCTCCATTACCCACCCACCGACATCCACCGACCCACGGTTCATACGTACACGCTACCACTATCGCGAGCGTTGTAGTAAGTAGGTCAATATCGGGTAAATCACGGCTAGATTCGCGAGGACCTTAACCCACGTGCAAGATGTCCTTTTACAGAACAGTTTAAATTGCGCTCGCATTCCTTTTGCTATCCTAAGAATCTCTCTAGTTTTCCGCGATATCGCGAGAAGATCTAGATATCGCTTCTCGTTCACAATTCTTCTTTTCTTCGTGGTCGTTAAAATCTGGGTATTCTTTTTACAGACGTTATAAACGACGCGGTGTTCGACGAAGATCACGACGAGATGGTCGTGGTGAAGGACATCGAGATGTTCTCCATGTGCGAGCACCATTTGGTCCCGTTCTACGGGAAAGTCTCGATCGGGTATCTACCTTGCAAGAAGATCCTTGGTCTTAGCAAACTGGCCAGGTAACGTAGAAGTCGCTTGATTAAGAGCCAGAGTAATTAGAAACGGAATTAACGCTCGTAACTCGAGGCCGTCGGTACAATTGAATCTCGGATTGATTAAACCGGTTAATATTTTCATACCTGTTGGCGTGAAAATTAATTGGATACGGATTGTTCGTCGGCGACATCAATTAGATCGGCTGATAGGACTGTCATCTCGTGCGACGCTTTGTCGCACGCGTCTGCTCGCTAATTATTTTTATCCCGAATCGTGCAGACTTTACGTTGCCCGAGATTGAAACGCTCTGGCCGTCCTCTTAATCCGTCTTGATTGCAACATAACAGAATTAATAGAAGTACAATTTATGCTACGCCAAATATCTATTGCGTGTCATCGGTTTATCGGTAATTTTTACTAACGGGAGACGTTTGTTGACAATTAACACTCCATCGTCGAGCAATTTAATCTTCGCATGTGGTCTCAAAATTATTTACATACTCGGCGCGTATGCAAAAATTCGCTAGAACCATCGTGGATAAAGTGCAACCGCGGGGCAACAACGTTGATACCGTGTTTCACAACTCCGAGATAACGAATTGCATTGGCAGTAGTTACGGCCTTGATTGAAGAAATACTGAAACAGAAATGAAAAGAATCGACGACGGGTGCTGATCGCTTCGCTGCTACGCGGAGAACTTTCACGCGCCGCTAAGCCCGACTGTTCATTTACCCGCTAAATATTATGAACTTAACATTAGCCTTCAAACCGAGCGGTAAGACTAGAATTTCAGACATTCATGCCAGGATCGTACATAGAAACAGAAACTTTCGACCAAACTTTTCCTAGTAGTTCTTCTCTCAACAAATTCGACGAGATCTTTTCCTATTCGTTAAATATCCGACTGAGTTATGATCGTTTGAATTAGTGAAGTTATTCTGCATTCTTTACAGAATCGTAGAGATCTTCAGTCGACGTCTTCAGGTGCAAGAACGGCTCACCAAGCAAATCGCAGTGGCGGTGACGAAAGCGGTGCAACCAGCAGGAGTGGCGGTGGTCGTTGAAGGAGTGTAAGTATCACTATGTTCCCTAATAATTCTTTGCAAAACAGAATATGTTCGATCGAAAATGTGTAACATATCGACGTCTTTCGACGTCCGAAGGATTCAGAACTCGAGCAATTGTTCTAACGAGAATCAAACACGTGTGAGAATGTGGCCTTGTACTAATGAATAATTGTTATCTCGAGTTAAAGAGCAAAAGGTGCACTCTTTGCATCAGTAAATGTCTCATTAACTTCTGGTCCTTAAGACCTCCTCTGAGAATGATTGATGGCTTGACACCCGGAAGAAAGACGTTAACGTCGAACGTATCATTTCTGTTTTGATAAAAAAACTCAACCGTTGCAATCTGTGTTGTGTAAGTAATAATTAGTAAGTAATAATAGCCGATCTGTAATTAAGAAACGTAGAGAGCCAAACAGCGTGCCGGAAGAGTTTACAAAAATCGACGGCTTAATGAGATTGATAAATCAGGGTCTTCAATGCCGTCGCCTTTTTTTTCTAACCCGGACCCTACAATGCGTGTTTTGCAACTAATTAATGTCATTATCAGCTGATTTACCATAGAAAAAGAGGCATGACGTTGATTTATATACATGTAATTAGGAAATCCTGCCGATCAAACGGCGTTTAGTAGTATAGAAAAATCAATGAACTGACAGCGAGATCAATAATAATTAGAACAGTTTTACATGCTAATGCGTGAATTTTTTCCTCGGCATCAAGGCTGGGTCTGTAGTATTCATAAATACGGACGTACGATCCCTGTTCGATGAAAGATAGGCGGCGTTACACATCTTAATTATAATAATCTTTGACTCGCGCGCGTACATTAGATAACAATATCCTTGTCCGAGCCTCCGCGCTCTTTATTAAATATTCATAGCAAATTAATCGGTCTGATTTCTAACGGTGAGGTCTAAAAGATTTATTATTCAAGGCACAGCAACATTTACGTAATATAAAAAAAATACCGTGTTACGTTGCAGGCACATGTGCATGGTGATGAGAGGAGTGCAGAAGATAAACAGCAAGACAGTTACGTCGACGATGCTCGGCGTGTTTCGGGACGATCCGAAGACCCGCGAGGAATTCCTCAATCTGGTTCACAACAAGTAAATCTTCCCACGGGATTTGTCGACGATTGTTTTTCCGTTTTTTTTTTTTATTACTGACCAAGGGACCGTCGCATCCGAGGCGCTCCCAAGCCGCGATTCTTGTTCCACGTTTTTGTCATACTGCTACCTCATTATAAAAAGGCGTCCAAGAACGTGAAAGAAGCCGCTTCGACAGTTTCTTCGCGACATTCCTCTTACTTTTACAAGGGGAAACCTAATTCGGAGGAACGTTAAAAAAAAAAGAGAAATATATAACATTTGATTTTTAGCCGGGGATTAATCCCGGGCCTGACTTGGACGATGTTGTGTAAGACGTCTTTGAACGGAACGCTCTTAAACTGCTGATCGAATGACACAGAGACAATATGGTAGTTACACTTGTAAACTTTACGTAAGTTCTATAGATTGCTGGAAACGCTGCCGGCGCTGGGACAAAAAGGAACTTACGAATTGTTTCGCGAAAACTTTCTCATATTAAATTACTTGAGAAAGCGAAAGTGCGTCGTTTCCCGACGCAAGGGTCGGGTCCTTCTGATAGTATATATTAATAACATTGCCACCGCGCTGCTGGTCCAGCTGTAATTATACCTGTTCGATTGTTACTTAAGCGTTTGCAAACATGTTTGTAATGTTATTAATATATTCAGAGCACAGTTGGAAACGCTCGGAGCCCCGTCGCTTATATGAAAATGAACTTAGGAAATTCCGACGACCGAAGGTTCCTTCATCGGCACCGACTCTGCGACCGCCAGGACACCGACGGTCAACGGCCTGATTATTTGTGACAATATCGCGTTTTAGATTCTATACACATTGACAATTTCTGACTGAGAGGTGTCCGCGTCGCAACGGTGCAACCTGCCATCACTTTCGGATATTTTAAAAGCATATCAGTTTCGTTCTCAGTTCGTAAAACGTCGACAGCCATACGTTTTACAACCAGGAACGGTGAAAAGAGTTCCGCGTCGTTTCACTTATTTTCTGCCACTATAAATGCCGTTTTCTGATATTTTTGAGTCTTTTACTACGCGAGCGCGGCCGCTCGCGTTACGGATTTAAATCTTAATAGGAGATTAATTTCTTTTTGTGTTCGTAATTTTTTTAAGAAATGTCCAAACAACAGTGGAAGTTCCGACGCCCAATGTTACAGCCATACAATGTGCGTCGAAAAACGTGCGAGGAGTTTATAACGAAGAGAGAAAAGTTATAGATTTTATTCAACAATGTGATTCATTCTTACACGCGTTGGAAATGATTTGGCACAGCCCACCTGTGCGATTCTGTCACTGTGCAATTTACATGTATAAGTATATATAGTGTTATATTAATTAACTAGCTTTTTTTTAGTTAAGCAATTAAAAAGGATTCGTAGCAAAGTCATTGGAGTTTGATGCGTTCAGAAAATGTAGCAATACTTACTACTTAAAAACAAAAAAAAGGGTAACACGTCGCGTATTATTTTTTTTAACATTTTACGTTAACGTATCTCTCGAGCGATTACCATTGCCCCGGTCGATGCCGAATAACAGAAATCGAACGAATCAGATTCGAAGACCAGTGAATGCGAAGCGCGTATTGAATCTAGCTGTAAGATATTACAACAGGCGTTGCTTTACAATATGAAAGTTATCGTTTCATTAGGCATTCATTGAACTTCTGCGAAACGCATCACGGTGCGACAACGATAGTGAGGAAATCACACGCAATAAAGTACGGTCGATGTCGCGTCAGTCTTTGCGCGGTGCGTCCTCCGATTCTATTTTGCAACGTTGAACAAAGATCTTGATGTTATTTATGAAAATGGATGTTTAATATTTATAATATTTTTCTGATGAATGTTATATAAAGTTATATTTATACTTTCCATATAACGTGTCGTTATTTATGTACTCCCGTCCCGTAAAATGAAGAAGTCGTGTCCGAGTGAATCTTCCTAAACGAAAAAATGTTGACGCGCCTAAGAAAACATCTTCACGCGAAGATCGGAACTTCCATCAAATCACGTTCCCTTCTTGTTCCTCGTATTGTTCAAACACTTGTGTGGTCCGAGCTTTATTATTTGCCGAATCTGGGACACGGCGGTATTTCGATCTTTTTCATAGCCGGTGCACCACAGACTCGTGGCATCGGAGCGTTGTTCGTGTTACAAACGCTTTCCGCGTCTCCTTGATGAAGAAGGAAGACCATGCTGTTGTCCGATATAGATTTGCGACTTTTTCCGCCGGAACAACAGGGACTGGCGCAAGGTCTTTTTACAGTGAGACAGCATTGCTCGCGTGCTCTCCCGGAACCAGCGCGCTGAGTGACGCAACTTTTCGGCCTCGAAGTTGCACCATTTTTTTTACACACCATCATTGATTCCCTAAAAGTGAAACTTCCATTAACTAAGATTGATCTCTGGTCTACCTACAGACAAACGAACGCTAGTTTCTTTCATTCCGAAGTGAAGGATCTTAGGAAGCGTTGGATAATACTAAATTAATATCTTACATAGTGGAAGCAGGACAAGGAGCGCAAGGAGTGCAACAAGGGATCGGCGGGCAGCGCAGAACTCTCAATGCTTCAACGTTCAGGCAAGAAACTCCTCTGAGCAACGCTCGTTGGATCGCGTTTTCGTATTCTGCACGTTCTTTTATGATGCGCTCGTTCTCTTTGCGAAGCCTCGCTATTTCAGCCTCCAGCTGTTCGATCAAATCGACGAATTAAAAAAAAATTGCAAATGCAAATGAGGATGGAGCGGTATACCTCCATTTCCCGTCTCAGTCTGTCTTTATCTTTTATCATCGATTGAATGGCTGCATCGGTGCAGATTATTTCTATCTTTTCGCGGGATCTATCTCTGTCTCTGTCTCTCATCTCGTCTTCGTCCATTTCAAATGGATCGAACTTCGGCTTATCTACTTCTTCACCGACTGCCCCTCCTTCTTTCTGTGCTTCTTCCTTTGCTTCTTCTTCTTTCGTTTGGTCTCCCTCGACGCGTGACCTGCGTTCAGTCGTTTGCGTCGCCGCGGCTATTTTCTATAATCATGTAACAAGTTTTTTAAACGACAGCACGGCAGATATTTCATTGACACGACTTGCCTCGCGCTCCTCGCACTCTCCCAACAATTTCTTCAGATTCTCGATTTCGCAAGCACGCGCTATCAGCTCGTTACGCAACGCTTCAAGCTCTTTCTCACAAATGTCCAGTTTGTTTTGTACCAAACCGATCCATTGTTGTATCCGACCGAGGACGTCGGCGAACATCAACTTTTGTCAAAATATAAATTCAATTCACACGGTATTACGTTACACACTGGTCTCTTAAAGAATATGAAATACGCGTATAAAAAATATACATAATAATAAACGCGTATTTCTATAATGTATGTTCATTTAAATAAAATAAATATTCGTAATCGTCTTACGAAATTGGGAGTTTTTAACGAGCGTTTGAAACGGAAAAATTCTTTTTCGTATATCTTCATCGGTTGCTAGAGATCAAGTTCATCGTTTCATTGTACCCTCGCGTTCCCAATTTCATCACGGTTTTACTTGCGTACAGGGCTCAACCTTTGAATCGTGCTCAAAGTTCTCGCCTAACGTGGCCAAAGCTTTACCAGCGTCTTGCAAATTTTGATGCACATAGTCGATTATCTCATCCACTTTCTTATCTCTGCAGTTACGAAATGATGTTTTATGCGGACGTCAATCAACGACAGACGCGTATTAATATAATTCTTATCTAATGTTGTTGCAACTTCCTCTGGAAGAAAATAGAAACATTGTTAGTACCCGGTTGATCCTGGAACCGACGCCAGACAAGTGCAGCATGGCCCAGCTGTTCGAACAGGCATTCCATCTTCTGTTTTCGTAACAGCTTCCGTAGTCTCTGTTACGACCGTAGACTCTTCGGTCACCGTTGTTTGCGGTTCATCTTCTTTTTCCTCGGGCGCGTCTGCTCCTCCTGCTAAGCGATCTTGCTCTTTCGAGCTATATTTACGATTTGCTGCAGTTATAGATTTCTTCAGTTTAGACGCTTTGCTAGACGATTTACGATTTTCGTCGACGACATGTCCTGAAATTTTTTATTCGTCGCCAATTATATGGTTGATTACTCGTGACACTTCTAAAGCCTTGCAGCTCACCGCTTTTAGTTGTATTTAAGTGAGGCATTTCTTCTTAATGCATGTGTACCATGATAAGTTTTTTAGAACGATTCAACTAGTTAATTTACAATATGAATTTTATGAAGTGTAATTGTAACGAGTTATCGAAATAGAGTGATGTGGATTGATGTTATCATAACTGTCATTTGTTCTTATAACATCGTAATATACGAGTCATATTTCCTTTACGATTTTCTAACAACAAATAGAAAATGAAATAGGACACGCTGTACGTTTTGTGAAATTTCTTTTATTTGTATGAAAGTATACGTGAAATGATCACATTTAATATTTAAAATACAAAATTTGTATTACTGTATCACACAATCGTACGTGCACGTCTTTCATGTAAACTGTACAGGCACAATAATGCAATTTATTCTTTATAGAAAATGTCAAAATTATCGGATTGTTGACAATTTCCTACTTTACATTATATTACAAACTCTCATACATAATTAAAATGTATTGCATATATCCTAAGAATCACGGTCAATTATGATTGGAGCTGAATGGTTAAACGGAACTTATATACATGAGAATAATCTTAGGTAGCTTTTTTAGATGGCGGCCTATAGGTTCCGACCACGACGGCGTGATCTCTCTCGTATGGCTCTAACGTGATTTGCTCCTGCGGTTTCAATTTGTCGGCAATTAATTTCTTCACTTCTGCGGCAAATACTGCTTCGGGTTGGGCCGTAGAATCTATACAACTTGCCTGTAAAGAAGATAATCAGTATATTATCCCAATAGCATACAAAACTTTCATTATATTCTTCTGGGGTTATTATATTTACCTTAATAGAGATAACAAAGTGACCACCATTCTTCAAGAAATATTGGGAGTTTAATGATACTATTCTGGCTTGGTCAGGCTGCGCGACATCAGCGAATACTGTGTCCACCATACCAACAAGCATTCTGTACTTGTGAGGATGTCTTGCATCCTCGATTATGGGAATAATATTCGTCCGTTTCTTAGCAACATTTATAAGATCTCTACCAGATCTGTGAGAGAACTCTACAGCATATACTAAGCCCTCCTAAAAGACACATGGCACACAATTAAATATAACAAAGTCGCTAATAATTAAGGAAGAAATAAGTAAATGGTAATGTATGCACGTTTAGTCAAAAGTAAAATTAGATTTTACTTAATGGTAGAGCGTGCACTTGATTTCTTTAGCATAACTTCGACACCAAATTAGCAATGATACACTAAATTGGCTCTAATGTATGCGTGTTCATATGGTGAACAGTTAATGTATAAACTTACTGGACCAACGATATCTGCAACGTGTGATACTGTAGTCCCAGATGCGGCACCCAAGTATAAAACCTTACTTCCTGGAGGCATGTGAATTTGATCTATACCTCCAAGTATGGCTGCAGCCAATTTCGATCTAAATGGATTCCACACTCTGTATTCAATTTTCTCACCATTCTCTCCCTGCAATAATCATTTCATCAATTCAACAGACCATACAACATTGTTTCATATATGATATTGACTCAGTTACTTTACCTCCACGCTTATCCTCTTCTCGCCATATACTTCTGAGCCTGGTACTAAATTTAAGGTAACTAATGCATCTTCTTTTCCTCTAGCTATAAAAACTCCTTCATGACGATGTGGCTCGATGACAACTGTTTTGCCTCCTTTAAAACCACCTCCTCCGCGTCCTCTTCCTCCTCCACCTCCTCGCCCGCCACGGCCTCTTGGAGTGC
>SMSR01008918.1:9200-19869 GCA_019453355.1 Ceratina japonica | reverse complement strand
TTCTGATCATACATTACAACATCGATCATAAGCAGCAGTTCATTTGCGTATATCTATTTGGGTTTCTGTGATTTATAAACCTAACGGGAATGCAATCTAAAAAATATTTGTATGTTTAAGAACGCGAGTAAATAAATACACCCGAATATTTCCTCCATGATTTGAGCGAAACACATTCTCCGAATACTTAGGCGCGTGTTTCGAGAAAGAATGAAATTGATCAAAGGCAAGTTGAAATTTTGGTAATATGAAATTCCCAGGGAGACCGTGAGGTAAAACGTTCACAAAACGTCGAGCTTATGAAACGCATAACTCCCAAGACCCAATATAGGCACCGCTTATTCGAACACATTCGAAACTCCATTTTCGAAGCGTGTAACCTTCGCAATTGTAACTTCCCTTACAATACAATGCTCATAACCAAGAGGCATGTCTTTAATACGGTCTGATACGCGTTCAGAGGATTGGCGGAAACCATGGAGGTTCAAATGCAGTGCAGGAGTTTCGTAGACACGGTAATATTCCGTTTTCGTCGACGATGCGACGGGGCGAGTGCACGCGAATTAGCGGCGACGTTACCACGGCGAGCGCTCGACCCGACTCGACCCGACGGAGAAGTAATATTGTCCGAGCACGAAGGTCCTGTTTCAAACCACTTTGGCTCCTTTAAACAGAACGGGCTCGGCGCCAAAACCGCCTATCCTATCCGGGCGGACTCGGAGATTCCCCGGGAAAGCTCTGCATTCGCGTCACGGCCGCCGGATAAATCCGAAGATACGTGAAACGCGGGGAAATGAATTCGCACATAGTATCGTGTGCGTCGAACACGGCTAATGAATTTTTACGATTCCCGGCAACGTTCCCTTCGTATTTTTACACGTGCTTCCCTCCTCCCCTGGCTACAGTGAATTCAAATGATCCAAACGCCCGACGAATTGCAATACAGGAAACTGAAAAAATCAAATAACGAAATATCTTATGTACGAGGTCGTAATTTCATTTAAAGAAAATTAAAAATTCTCTAGGCTTTTAATCATTTTGGTGTTTGTAAAGAGTTTCTTTTTATTCTTATGCGTTATTTTGAAATCTCGTATCACCTGATATAGCAGTAGCAGTATATCATACACGAAAGCACTTAAAGTACAGTAGCTGGCTGGGAGAAAAAAGGCGGAAATAAACGATGGCGGGGAATGCGACAGAACCCTTGTTTAGCATTCCTCTTCCTCGATTGCATCATTTTGCTCGTTTTAAAACTGCCCCGCGATCCTCGCTCAGGCAATAACTCAACTACCTGCGTAGCTTCGTCTCGGTTGCTAAAAACCGACAAGATACAAATTATACCTGCACACAGCTTACATAAATCATCTTTATCTTCTTTACTAAGATGGACCGTCACACATTTTGCTTCGGTTCTGCCCGATATACATACGTAGAAAACAACTTTTACAAACTGGATGCTAAACATAAACAGACACCTCAATTATAAATATGAAATGGAATACTGAGAGAAATACTATAAAAATAAGATTATATTTCACAAAAATCTAATCAAAACCTAAATATAAAAGCACCCTGGCTGACCGTCAAACATCTACTGAAATGACTTCAGCCACGGACTTCCTAATTTCTTTTACGAATGCGTATGTTGTTTCCCCTCTAATCCGCTAACAAGCTTCGAGAGAAATTCGTTTTAACAAAATTACGTGACTCAGGATAGTCCTGTTTGAGTAACGCAATCCCGTGATATCCCATACAATCTGAACAACCATTAACGTAAATCCAGAACGAAAAGCCGCGGAAAGAGACGACGAGACGGATAACAGGGAGACGGAAGGGAATCGATATCATCCTAATGTACTTGGTTTTTCTATCGGCGCTTATATTTGTCTTCCATTATCTATCTGTTTTTTCATCGGATGTACGCAACAATTCATCTCTATTTTCCAGGGTTCCCTAATGTTCTTAAAAGTTCCTTGGTTATCAATACTCTCGCTGGCACGTCCTAATAAACTCTTCAACAAGCTCTGCTAATTGTAAGATTAATCTTGACATAGAGTTTGCGATTCAACTGCGATATCTCTTACTATACTTTCAGTTTGGAATGCTAATGTGACTTGCTACGTTAATGACATTTTATTTAGATAATTCTCATTGTCAGGTCTACTTCTCGTGTAATTAATGCAATGGGTAAAGTAATGGTAATTGAGTACACAATGCGAATGGACATTACGAATCAAATGCCTGGCAGATTCCAAATTCGCGTTACCGCTGAGATCATATACCTCAGGAGGCAGGATAGCAAACTCTTAGTTGTGCTTCGGTCAACAAATTAACATGATAGGTAACGTTTACTATAAGCAATGCGATGTGTGTGCTAGATCGATACCGAACATATCGCCATCGCTGTTATTTGTGCACGAATGGGAATGGAAGGTACATATGTACATACCTCTGAAGGATATACACGTGCGATAGCCGCAAGTATCTGATTTATACATTTACAACAACATTTCAAGAACAACTTTCATCACCTTGTCTTTAAATCTTTTACTTAAAAAACTTTCAATATAAATACAAATGTTCTCATGAGCACTATTTTTTTTTTCTTTTCCATATCCAATTATACATACAGATTCTTATGTGTCATTCGTGATCATTTAAAAATCGTGACAGTTTATCGATAGTACATTAATTAACATTATTGGAAAGACAGTATATTTATGTACACGCTATAGCAGTTCTGAGCAATTCATAATGCAAAATAATAGCACGTACGTTTTGTACATGGAATGACTTTCTATTTCTCCAAAAATTATATTATAGTATCAAGATTTTCTTTGATGGCGAACCGACCCCGTGGAATAATTAATTAGCTTTATGGACAAAAGGTGGAAAAATGATCATTAATGAAAGTTTCAACGTTCCACGAATCGAAAATAAGTCTCTCCAGGTTTTCCTTTCCTTCTTTCTCTCTTTTGCCATCCACCGAAAGGGCAACTAAAAGCGATGAAAAATTGACTCCACTCGTTGAGCCGTGGCGAAGTTGCCGGAACTTTCGGCAACTTCTTTATTTAGAAAAGGCCCTTCTGGATGAGAGCGAGATGGGAGGGTCGAGAAAAAAGAGGGCCAAAAGCCACGGGTAGGGGGAGAGAGACTTAGAGCGTTCCAATTCGACAGGCAGTAGGGGGAAGTTCCGACTCGTTAGTAGTTAGAAGAGCCGATAGAAATTTCGAAAGCGATCAGATTCGTTCGGCATTGCGTTTCATCGATATCACTGCCCACAAACATTTTTAATTAAAATCTTCAGAGACGACTGGTCCCTATTTTGAAATGAGAAACGATCCTGCTCTAAAAATAGTTAAAAGTACGGGAGATCGGTTTTCGTTCTAAAATTTTCAATTACGCGAACTTTGAATTATGAATGCAATTAATACGGTTGAAGTAGAAAATAGAACCGAAGCGGCGAAGATAAATTATTTCGACGGGAATGGTATTGAAAATCGTTAAGTAACTTTCGAACAATTTTTCGCTGACGTAAAGTCAATTTATATCCATGCACGGGCTCAAAGAATTGTCCAAGCTACACGATATTGATGTACTCAAATAGGTCATCTTATTTGGCACTCGACATTTTTTTACCTAACCGTGCCGTTATATTCTCACATTCACAATTAACGATGTATCAGTCTCGAGGAGTTCGCGCACCGCCGGATAGCAGAGCTAGCATTAAATGTAACAAAGCGATACAGAGAGGATGCCATTTGTTACACAGGAAAGAACGTAATTGTAAAAGCCAGACGTATTCGCATAGCAACCTAATTTCGAGCGGCCAGCGGCCACAATTCATTGCAAAGCGTATAATTTAATCGGAATCGAAAATCAATAACGGTTACGCGAACGTCTGCGACGCTGAACATCGGTGCGATTAATTATCCTCGAAAGTATTCATATATGGTACACAGCGCGTTTGCGAACGCCAGTTTCGTTATGCGCGACAATAAATGAATGACGTAATTTAATTCCTTAAAAAAATAACAAAGTCTTTGTTGTACACAGATACTACAAATGTACACATAATATTGTTACGTGATTCACATCGAGCTTGAGTTTAACTTTTAGTAACCAAACGTACGGACGGAATTTTTGTATCTGTACAAATCACATTACGTAAAGAAGATTCATTAAACGTAACAATGTACGATTTCCTCTTTAATTTCATTTATTGCGTACTACCGTACACACGGTATCCATCGTCTAGCGGTGGTTTTATTAAACTTCATCAGGGCAGCACACGCTCAACTATTTCTATGATATCGCAGCGCGCGCCGGTACATGTATACCTCCCTTTGAGATGAACACCATCCTCGAGGCAACCACCGGTAAAAGTCCAAGCAACCAAGCCAGGACTAAAAGAGGTCGACAACCCCGCCTTCGATAATTACCGTGGGTAGCGTGGGCGCACCTCTTTCTCTCTTTTTCTTCCCCTGTCCCACTCTCCTTTCCTCTCGCACTCTCTTTCTTCTACCCTCTCTCTCTCTCTCTCTCTCTCTCTCTTTGCACCCTGCCTCGTTTTCATCGTTCTTCCGCGTATACCGCCGTCTTCGTCCCGCTCCTTTTCTAACCGTTCCTCCGTGGCTGTCTCTTTCTCTTTCACGCCGAAGCTTTTGCGCCTCGTTTGCGACGAATCGATGACGCGGCCCGATGCGATCGGCCGATAAAAATATACCGCACGGTATATGTATATGCTACGTGGATGTATTATTTTGAAAATATAACGCGATTCAAATAAACGGTGAACGGTCTCGATAATGGTAACGTCGGTGAATGGACGTTTCTTTGAACGAATGCGAAGGAAAGGAACCGAGAGGAAGGGTCGAGGATCATTGTCGTGGGAATAGACGTGGACAGAAGGGGCTGCGATACCGGGTGAGGGGAGGGAGTGGTGTGTGTACCAACATTCTTTGATGTCGAAGACTCGACGTTTACCGACGTCAGATGAATTCTGACGTGGACGTGGTTTGTATTCAGCCGGGTAAGTATATCGTGAATCGTGGTAAGCGAAACGGGAAGTAGTGAGAGTGAGGGTTGAAAAAAAATGAACGAGATCGTTGTCGAAGGGAGGAAGGTATCGAGTGCCGTTCGAACGAGCTCTGCGAGATAGTTTCCAATTTCCGATAAAAATTGCAGTTCCGGCGTGGATCAAAATGGACTGTGAATTATCTTCAGTTAAAAAGGATTTCATCATATCGAGGATGGCACGGATAATTACGAGTTAAAAATAAAAAACTTTATATTTTTTCATGATTAAAACATGCGTGAATTTCTAAACGGGAATAGAATTCTGTATATTTATTTAATTCTGCTTATTTAGTTTACGTAATACACGCGAAAGGTGAACTCTTCTCGGATGTAACATTCAGCCGAAACGCTAAGCAAGTCTAATTACTCGGAGAGGTATTTACTCGAGTACATTTACTGTCTTAATGCTCTGTAAATAGGACGCATCCATGGATGTAAACGTTCATTTGTCCAATTTACATCACATCGTCTCCCATAAAGTTATGAAATTCATTGCATGCTCTTATGATACCCTATACTTTAATTCAACGGGAATCGGGAGGGATTACGGACACTACTAATTGCGATCTGCTAAAGGCTGTTTTAAACGATTCACAGTTCCAATTATTGTAAAGCATTCGCTTGCCCGTTCTCGTGGATTGCATTTATCACCGCGACTACAATGAATAGAGACATCAATTTTATCGCTATAATTATCGATAATAAAGAAGAAAGCACATAATTTTTTTTCTAAGAGTCACTAGGGACCCTCTAGGTAGGGACTGGACACCTACCTAAAACTGCGCCTAAACCGGAAGTTGCAGATTCAAAGCGGGAAATCTCAAAATTAATTTGCGAATTAGGTGAATGTAATGACAGCGAATATAGACTATGTTCACCATCAATGCTCCATTAAAATAAAAATTGACATTTCTGAAAATACTGGTATTAATAAACTATAGTTGCACTATTGATTATAAATATTTATTTCGCGAAATTTGCCAAAAAAATATCTAATCGAAGCTATTGTAAAAAAACAAATATAGCAAATATTACATTTTTGTTTTATTCCCGTTTCCGGTTTAGGCGCACTTTCTCGCAGCCAATCAAAAATCATCACATCGGTGTCCAGTCCCTACTTCGAGGGTCCCTAAGAGTCACCTGCTTTCTGGTTACTACATATTATTTACTAATTACATTTTTTAATGCAATTAACAATATTAATACAGACTGTAAAAATTGTACGTTACTCAATTCTTTGAACTTTTGTAACTTTATGATAGGGAATATTTAAGGCTCTCTGTTTAGGCTCATTTATAAGATTTTTTAAAAGGTATTAAACCATAATAATGTTTACCGTAATAACGTCTTATAAATTTATTTTAAAAAATCACATTCGCCACGATATATCGTCATTGCCACTGAAAGGATTACTATCACAATGTATTTATCACAAATTGTTAAAAATTCTCAATTTCCAGGAAGGATTTGTATGAACATTAAAAGGTCGACACTGATGTCATTTGTAAAAGATTTTACAAATACATTTTAATAACATGAACGATACAAATGAATAAAAAGTAGTATCCGATTATTTTTTGTATGTATATTTTATAAATGCCATTGTATCCTATTGGGACATCGTGTATGATTAAAGTATTGATTTACAATACTGTATTTTGCATTTAACAGCACGTCCAGACTACTGAATATCGGAACAACTATTTTGGGCTAAATAATCGGGTGGTCTTAAGTTTCGTACTCTCGTATATGCATACCTAGGTATAACGAGCCAAACAACGAAGCGCGTGCAAGTTGATAGGTGCACGATGACCTACATCACGGGTAATACGAAGTGGTTCCAAAGTAGCTTCCCCTGAGAAGAATGGAAGACGAGTAACAATTAACTACTAATACCTGTCAAACACTATATAATTCCGGAATAGTTCTTAACGAGTACTACGTATTCCATTCAAACGCGTTCTCGAAGCGTTTCCCTGATTCTCGACGTCAACAACAAATCGCTGGCGCAACAGAACACCACTAATTTTCAGTTTTATACGTATCCATTAACGTTTAAATGTATAGAACATTTCTTCATGACTGATTCTTTGAAATATCATTTATTAATAGCAACAATTTGAAGTATAAATAAATAATGATGCTAACAATAAGTGCATATAATTCAAGCTTGAATCATTTACATGGTAATTAAATTGAATAGGTGAACGTCCTTGAGCGAATGAAATCGATGCCCAAAAGAATGGAACTCTGCGAGCTCACGGAGTAACAAACAATTATAACACACCGCTGACGCAGCCCGATTTTCCAGCCAGTATCTCGCGTTAACTCGTTCGCTGCAAACAAAAAGAAAATGCAAGGAGAATACGTTAGTGGGGCAATTAGAGCACGAGGACATTACATCCGGCGGTGGTAGAAAAAAGGGGGAGATAAAACGTGAAATTCCGCTGGTGATGCCTTGGTCAGTCTTGTGTAAACTGAGTACAACGCTCGCCAGAGATCAAAGATCGCAGGAATGCAACGGTGAACTAGGTCGACGATGAAATCAAATATCATGTGATATAGTAATGGTAGAACGAGCACGATATTCGCATCACAAAGACAATACGTTCGTTCCAGTGTGTACGTTGATTTAATTAAGAATGCTGGATTTAATTAATTTCGATATCGTTGGTCCGGCTCGCGCGCCGTCATTCGCGCACGAATATCTTGGTTACCTATTTATAGCCGCAGCCGGGCTGCGAATCGCGGTGAAGAAGCAATTAGCAGTAAATTTTGCATATTGCACAATTTCTACGCACGACCTGCGACGCGCGGCGATGGCTATTATATTTAATTGAACATTTCCATATTAAATAATAATTAGGTCAAATGTATTCAATTTGATAGTCATTTATTATTTGAAGACGGAACGATTCAATGAAAAATAATATTTCCAAGTCCTGTATTATTTCACGATTCCGTTACAAATTTTAAGGCCGAACACAACTGTTTTTGACAGAAGATATTATGACCCGCGATAGATGCATAGTACTAGCTGGCCTAAGAGAGAAATTTCAAGAACGCGTGGAAACGAACGAACGCATGGGCGGACACGTTTATACAACATGTCACGTTTAATTGTTAATCAATACCGACTGGTCAGAGCCTGGCATATTATTGAATATCGCTGCAGCGTCACGCGCTTCAATTAGTTTCACGGTGCATATATCGTAACGGTGTTTAAAAGGAAAGACTCTGCTAGCACCGCGATAAAGCAGAACGTCTATATGTTACCCATTAAATTGCCCAAAAATATGGATTTACAGTTATGATTAGGTTTTTATATCATTATTTATAGTCATCCTGATTTTCCGAACTAGCTTTAAAACCTGAGTATTCAATATAACTTTAAAACCTGAATACAATCGATATACCGTAGCCGCTCAAGGTGTATCACCCACGACTACTTGCGAGTCCAAACAACCCTTTTACCTATACATAGTGGCTCTCAGGGACTGGGCTTTCCTGGCCAGCGACGGTAGCTCCCAAGGCATTCAGCCCTTGGTTCGTGTGCACGTCTCTCAACTTGCCAGCAACTCCCAAGGTATCAAGCTCTTGGTTCGTCTGCGAACTCTTTATCCTAGCAGCACCTGAGGATACCTGACCTCAGCTGGTTGGAAATCTTTGCCACCCTGTAGCTCCTGGGGACTGACGCTCTCTGCCTATTTCATACAGCATACATTTCGGCTGCCAAGGCAATCAGCCCTTGATTCGTCCGCGCTCTCTACCCATAATAGATCAAATATATCTTGATTCAATCATCTAATTCCGTTCCTTCCCGAACGAAAGGTTGATTCTCGTAACCCCGTATTTTTGCCCAATTTAGTGGGTAACATTGACACTCTACCTCATTGCGTCGCGCTAGAAACCAGACCTAATGGTGGCTAGACGTCTGGTCGGGGAAAAAAGTGCAGTTCGTTTTACGGGACGAGACTTAATTTAGTTTTACGACTGGCAGCGACATTTTTCATTTCCTCCGCGGCGCGACATTCGGATCCGCGATTCGTGAACATAAAAAGTTTTATTTTCCCAAATCGTTCTACGCTTCGTTCGGGGTGACATTTTTCCCGTTCCTCGCAATACCCACGTACACATAGTATACAGAGAATTTATATAAACGATTATCGATTTTACGCTTTTAGCCATTCCATTCATTGTCCTTATAAATTGAAGATATTTTTAAATGCCTATTTTGCTGATTATGACTGGCGTTATGGCTTGTATTTTCACGGAAAAGGTTTTCGAAAATTGAAAACAATTTGTTTTGTTTAATAACAAAGGGAAAAATATAAAACTGTAAAAAGGTCTTAGTATACAGAAAAGAGGAAATAATACCATTGGTGTTTTATTTGCGTTTACGATTTCATTTGAGCACCTTCTTGTTCGACCAGTATAATTTCTGCAGAATACAAGTATCGCACAGTCAAGGATCGTAGACTATTCAAATAAATCTCAGAATTTATCGATTATTTTCATTGTGACACACGTGCACGGTGGGTGCAGCGCAATAAAAAAAAAAAGAACGACCGGAATTCTGGGCCGAGTATTCCAGATATTTTTATGCACACATGCACGATCTTGCGTTTTCGAGAATGAATGTACACGTACGTATCGGAATGCCTCTCTCGCGCACAGACACGCCTTTCACCTGCGGACTTTTAAATTCTATGCGATTCGAATTCATTTCGAGCGTGGCCAAGCCGTTATCTATGCGTGTGGGGATTGCGGTTCTCGGTCCCGGCGTGGTAATAACTCCGGGGTAAAGGGGTTTGGTGGTGCGGGTCGGGCGGAAGCACACGAGGGGAAGAGAGGCGGCGAAAAAAGGAGATAGCGCGATGAAAAAAGAGTAGGGGAGCGTGCGCCACCCCCGGCGGGGTTGCAACTTGGAGTTAGATACAAAGGTATAAAGCCCTGGTAATATATTTTGGATTACCTTGGCCGGCCAAGCCCCTCGTTCTCGTTCGTTCCTCGTTAGAAGTATTCAAGCGTGCCTCTAACGAGGCTACGAGTACAAACAAGCGAAGTGTACCGACAGATAAAAGCGGAGGGGGAGAGGCGGAAGGAAAACGGAAGAGCCGATGTCTTAGGAGACATCCGTTGCGTCGCTCGTTTGTACCGTGATTGCTCGACTAGTATTTGAGCCGTGTTTCAAAGAGATGCAATTTGACTACGATGAACGATAAACATTGCTCGTGACCCGCTTACAAAGCACTTCCACTGCGTTCAGCATTTTATTTATCTGATCTGTTGCTCGACGACTTCTAGTTATTGAATCTTGAACAAAATTAAATTTCCACACAAAATTTCACAATAAGGGTCTGTTCACACTACGTCACCGTACAGTACCGTAACTTTCACGTAATTTTTGGAGTCGGGTCGGAAAAAAGTAGGGCCGTAGCAAAGAGTCTAAGGGAAACCCATGTAAAAGCCAGTCGCCAGTCCCTTCTGAGGGCCCCATGCTTTTACATGGGTTTCCCTTAGACTCTTTGCTACGGCCCTACTTTTTTCTGACCCGACTCCAAAAATTACGTGAAAGTTACGGTACGGT
>SMSR01008915.1:0-12142 GCA_019453355.1 Ceratina japonica | reverse complement strand
CCGGTTCGGGCGGCGTTAAAGCGACGAAAACACTACGCCGCTGACCGTCCCGTGTCTCTCTGAGCTCCGCTAATGATCCGACGGTTTAATCGTTCCCGTTGAATCGTCCACGGGTGGAACCGGGTCGTCGTTGTTGGGTCACGTACCACGGGAACAAGCCATCCTGGATCAGCACCGCAACGGCTGCAGGCGAAGCAACGGCAATGATACACGATGTCGTCCGCTGAAGCGTCCCAGGGTCTGCTTCCGTTCAGATTCCAGGTATGAGCCAGATTTTGCAATGATCACGTAGCGACGCGTGACTTTTACCGCGACGAATTTACCCCTATTTACCTCGCGTCATGGACCAACGATGACCAATGTCGCTTTTGTTCAGACGTTAGACAAAAGGATATATACGGACCGTCCGAAGAATCGGGATACGGGATTGGCCGGGTGATGAAAATGGTATCGTGTTTACGCGTAGAATCACTATCTGACCGATTGCACCGCCGGCGAGAGCTGTACTCTGTTTCCCTTCGAGGGAGGTTTGACCAGCGAAACGATGTAGACGAAAACAGATAAATGAACGAATATAATTCTTTGCCGTCGTTCCCAACTATCGTGGATCGCGAGATTAAAGTTCCGTCGCAAGACAAATATTATTCGATATTATACGTATACTTCGGGCGGCGAGTCGTAACGAAAGAAAAACACGAAACGAGTCACCTTCGAAATTTTCTCCTCGCAGCTCGCATAGTGTGTACTTTACGCGTAATAAATTTCGAAGCCGACTCGCCGACACAGCGCCGCGGCGCCCGTTTACATCGAGAGGCTTCGCAGGAAATTGGTATTTCCGAGTTTTACGCGTACGAATCCCTCGATGAAGTTTTCCATTTGGCACGTCTGATCGGCGCGCCTTATCGCGGCGGGGACCGCGATACCTCGCAGGGACGAAAAAAACATGAAGTGAATTTCCTCTGCGGAATACCCGGCTCGTGGAAAAGGGGCGAAAGCCATGGCAAAGCTGGAGGAGGGCACGGCGTCGAAGCTGGCTTTACCGGGCGCGGCCCTTGTTCCTTTAATCTAGATTTCTCGCGAATCTCACACGGTGCACGGCGTTCTTAAAGGCCTGTCTTCCTAAAGAGAAACGGCTAACTTGTTGAATTCACGTTCAAGAAGGCTCGCTTTGAAACACGCCGGAGTCTCTTTTTACTTCGCCCTCTTTCAGAAACCAGTCAATTAGCCTGTAATATTTAAAGACTCTTTTTTTCCCCCGACCATTCATGGTTCCGCCGTACGCGCACTCTAGAGGCTGATAATTTTCCGAGATACTTTTACCCATGAGTAAAAATTTACAGAAATAACGGCCGAACTTTCGAGCCGGCAGTTAACAGTAATTTTTTATGCTTCACGATCAGACTGCGTGTTTTATCTGTTTAGAGAGAAATCTGAACAAAATACGAAGGACAAATGTAGTCTGTTGTATCACAGAAATATCGGAGGAGTTTCGTTCAAATCAGAACGTCTGAATTGACAGCATGAATATTTCATTTTGCATAAAAATCCGCAGTATTAATTGTGTATCACTATTGAATAAGATTCAATTTGGACACAAAGGTTTGTCGTCGTCAATGCATTCAATGTGTGGTTTCTTCTTTTCAAGCAACTACGAGTACGTATTGTCTTGATACACGTATTGTTTTCATATTTCTGTTTGCCTTTGCGGCCCGCATACTAATTCACCGGGATAGGTACCGGGTTCTTTGTGCGCTTTCAATACCGCAAAGAATCAATTGGTTTGACCAGCTGAATTTTCATCAGAATTTCATTGATCGTCACGGAGAAAAGGCGACACTTTATTTATTCATTAACTTTGAATTCCCGTCCGCCGAGGTCGCCGGCACAATCGCAAACGCAATAATTCAATATTCCGCCGTATTTTTCTTTAATCTTTTTCGTACACATCGTCTATAGAGCCGCGTTCCCCATAGAAAGCGAGGATAAAAATTGTTCCCCGAGGAAACAAGCAAAGGAATACCAGAGACTCGTGCCGACACGCTTTTTGCATCGTTTTCCATATTTCTTACAAATTAAATTTTGTACACCGAGACTCGGCGATCACCCGTGATGATAAACTCGCATACTTTAAACGAAACGGAACTTTCTGTATCAAACAATATATTTATTTTTTAATTACCTCGTCTCTGTCAACTCGGCCGTTTGATAAATATTCAGAATTAGCGAGAATATGATAAACTTTACGCAGGAGCTTGCTGTTCCTATTTTAAAGCACCGATGCTTCTTCGATGCTCCAATTCGGTAGCACGTTGTAGTCCCAAGGTGCTCGTAGCTTTTTATGTGCCCGATGCAAGTTCTTCCGGGGTATCGTCAAGCGTAAAGGTCGGGCATAAAAATTCAACCGGGAAACGGTTAAAAACGGATAGGAGAACGCGATAGGAGTGACGGGATATGCTTTCTCGCGTAATATTTACGAGACCGGTTTGAGAAACGATGATTGGCCAACGCGAGAATCTGTTGATTAGATCGGCGCGCGGAATTATTAACCGAATATCCGAGTTTCATCGCGCCGGTCCTGGCGTCATCAATACCGGAATATCGTTAACGAAATTTGTGTCGGCCATCCGGTAAACACAATTGTTTATTTAACTATGTGATTGCGCGTGTTACATACCTAGATACATGACGTAACAACGTGGAGAGCGTACGCGAAATTTGATGGGTGCCGGATAAACGTGCTTGGAAATTCGGTAATCAAAGTTATACGATGCTTGTTCGTATTCGCGATCTGTCGATTTCACGGAAGAGACAGGGACGCGTCGCGTCGCGACGGCGGCGACGGGGACCTAACGCGTTTATGAATCGTTCGGATGCCTCGTTAAAAGTTGAAGTTCATCGAGGGGACCTTAGAAATCGTCGTTGATCCACGAAATAAGTTTCGCTTCTGTCTCTGCGGACGCGAGCTTGCGGGCGGGTTCCATTTCGAAACTCGAAGATCGTTGATACCCGTCTGACACAGTCTCTGACATTTCTGCTTCGACGTTCCTGCCATTTTACAAACGCGCTTCACGCGACCCTTTTCTCACCCTCGAAGGAATTAACCGTATGGAAACGAATCGGAAGAGCGTGTTGCCGTAATTAAAAGAGGTTAAGGATCGGGCACGAGTGCCGGAGACGAGTTCTCATTTTCCCATTTAAAACCCGGGACTATGTTTCACGCGTGCAATTAACGTTGCTTAGAATGGGAAAATAAGAAGGAAAAACCTATCAGCAGACGTAAAGCTTTTTCGCGGCATTACAACGAGATTCCCGACTCGAGAGAATTATCGCGATAATAAATAGCAGTCGACGAGGGTGCAACGGCGCGGCTACAGTTCGTTTTTACCCCCGCAACTTTGCAATTGGGAATTAAAGCCGCTCAACGCCGAATTTCCGCATGCACAGACTCGACGCCTCCTCGTCGGACCAGGTGCTCCGTCACTACCAAATGCATGTGGCCCATTCATCGGCAAGCGTATGAGATACACACGTCAACCACCTAGATAAGTTATTTCGTTAAAGCATTCGCCATTTCGCGTCAGAATTATAGTTATGCATTATGAATTAGCTCAGTTTTTAGAAGTTTAAACTCCTTAACTTAAAGTTGAAACTCCTGGGACTTTTAGTGAAATGTTTTCATCGAATAAAATTAATTTAGAAATGGAATTTACATACAGTGAGTCCCATTAATAGTCGGACACACTTAAAAACGGAATAAGTTTTTTAAAATGGAGCTAACTAACTTAATTTTTTGTGGGCTTTTAAAAGGCTTAGTTTACTTTGTAATGTGTAACAAACAGTTAAAAGAAATTACTATTCGCCGAAATCTCGAAGAAAAGAGAAAAGATCATGACGTTTAACTTTTTTGTTCGAGACTCTAGCAAAAATTTTAAACATCCCGTTTGTAGATCTAAATCTGTTGTATGAATGTGTAAAGTTTCATAAAAATCTATGAAACCATAAAAGAGTTAAACATATCGAAACATGTAAAAATTCTTCAATTTATCCCAGTCGTAGATTGAAAGTCGTGGAGAACTGCGATTTTTTCAATTTCTAATCGCTTATAGCGCATAGCAATATTGATCGATTTTTATGAAACTTTGTACGTGCATATAACTTACTTAGATCTGCAAACAAGACACTTCCAATTTTTATTACAGACTCTAATAAAAAAGTTAAAAACCATGTCCATTTACTATTTTCCTCGCGATTTCAATGAATACCAAGTTTTTTTAATTTTTTTTTACACATTCTATAGTAAATTAAGCTTTCTAAAATTCCACAGAAGATAAAGTTATTTGATCCAATACTAAAAATCTTATACCGTTTCGAAATGTGATCGAATATTAATGGAAGTCACTGTATTTGAGATTAAGAAACTTTCTATTAAGTAATCACATAAGTAATTTCCGATGCAGCTAGACTACTTATTCACTATAAGTCACCGAAACAAACGAGTTTTTGTTTTCACTATGTAGATGAGGATTCAATTAGTCTAAATATAAATATTAATTAAATATTATTATTACTTATTTAATGGTCTTTTTCGCAAAAACGTCATTCTTTTACACGACAATGCGCGACCACATACAGCAAGGATGACTCAAGAAAAAAATTCTTGAGCTTGGACGGTCTGTTTTACAACACCCGCCTTACTCCCCGGACCTTGCCCCCACAGACTACCACCTTTTCTGTTCCTTACAAAACTTTTTGAATGGAAAGACCTTCAGTTCTGAAGAGCAAGTCAGTCAGGCTATCGAAAATTTCTTCCAGTCCAAATCAACCACATTTTAGAAGGAAGGAATTGATAAACTGCCACGAAGATGTGGGAGAAGGTCATACATAATAGTGGCGAATACATAATAAATTAATATAATTTTGTTATTCAATGAAAGCAAAGTAAATGTCTGATAAAAAAACAGAAGTAACTTATGATTCGACCTAAATATATGTATATGACTTATACTTACACTTATAGTTACACTTATACTTATACTTATACTTATACTTACACTTATGACTTGACTAACAGATTTAGGAACATGAAAGTAAGGGGAGAAATTAAGGTCTAAACGAATAATATGAGTTTTCAGAAGATCATTACGCGTACTTCATTAACTACACGTGTAGTCTTCAATCACTCGAATTGATTTTCCCTCCGACTCCGACACCCTTTTTCAATCGCCTCGCGTTCCGCGTGTGTTTTTCCATTACCGCACGATACCGGTGCAGTGCATTTTCAAACTCGTCACTGTAATTATCGATGTATCGATCGCAGGAAGTGCATCGAGCACCAAACAGCCTCTGACCGCCAAATTACAGAAGCGTGGTCGAAAACGTTCATCGATCATCACGGTTACGTACGAGCAGTTTGACGTGCCACAATTCGCCGGAAATAAATGCGCGATATCATAAAACAGAACCATTGGATACGTCTCCCGTAAAATATGTCCAAGGATTTTTCGATGATGTCTCGACCGCTTCCTGTTTTGAAAATTGTTGCTGCGCGTTTCTAGCAACCATTCGTCTCGTATTCTAGCAAAATTGGATCGGACATTTTTTCACTCCGTCGTGACATTCAACAACGCACACAAAAAAATTATTGAAAAATGTAAGAGATTCTTAAATTAGATTGTAGTTCTTGGTACCATTTTCAAAGACTGAACTCTGGAAACGCTACCGAGCCAGGTCTCACCGCGCGGAGGTGACTACATTCGAGACCCAAGCAGCGGACAATCCTCCTTCCCGTACAAATTACTAGTCTATTATACGGAGCAAATTGGAGGAGATTTTATACGATTACGAGCAAGACTCTGACTCTAATTCCCATTACAAAATTAGAACGAAAAGAAAGCTGCATTGGGCATTTCAAAGGAATCCAGTTGACCATTAACTCTGAGTACCCTTAAAGTAAGATTGGTTATCTGATGAAAGTGAAATAAATTTCTATCCATTTATTAATCAGGATTTAGCCATTTTAACAATGATCCATTTGGCCGTCCATAACCTGTTGATAGTGTTGTAAACGATATGAAAATTGAGCGGTAAAATCCCAGAAGATAAAAGGCAGAAAAATACAATGGTGACAGGTACACTATAAATACGACAAGTATATTATAAGGACTAACAAAAGCGTCAACGAATTCATTATTCACGGATAGCTGGGTTATCGCGACAAATTTCAAGGGCATCATTTTCTGCTCGTCTGAACGCAGCTGAACATTCATCGATCATCTTGGAGTTAAATGCACCGGTGCGTGGGCTCGACAGCGTGCAATTTGACACCCCGCCGGGAAATCGATTTCAGGTACCGGTCAGGTCGATGTCACCTGGCTGGGTGCACTGATACAGAGACAACGTCCGCTTTCTGTCTGAAAATTGGTCGCACGGGGATGTGCATCGGTACGAGACCTGCATTCTCTTTTTCCGCGCGAATGTAAACTGTGTCGAGCGCGTTCGCCTATTGTCGGAAGTCGGAGTACTTGGCCTTTCGATTAACGGGGACGTGATACGACGTTACGTCCCGAGAATAATGGATGCCCGGAGGTTTGCTTCTTAGAGAGGTCACATTACACTCCCCACGGACACCTTTTGGTGATTTCGTGGGCGGTTAGCAGAAGAGGATGCGTGTTGCACACCGTGGACCGTGTAAACTGTCTGTTGATTAGGTGGACAAGGAACTGGAACGTAACTACTGAGAAAGGGAGAGGATGAGATAGGGCGCACGGGAGATAGAGAACGTTTCCTCTGTGGAAACGCGTTTTGAGGTGGCAATGTTGCCTAATGTGTGAATACAAAGGAACCGATTTGATAAAATCATGTCCGTAATTAATTAATTAACGAAACAGGTTCAAATCTACGTGCAGAGTATCTCATTATCAATATTTAAAATCAGATTCATTGTAATTCCATTCGAAGAAAATACAGAAAACTGCGCTAGTAATTATTGACTCGAGTAAAATGAATTTTGCTCGGCATTAAAACATTTCCAAAATCATTACAATTGCTCTGGATTTAGTGGTTTATTTAATCGAAAACTTGAAGAATTCTTCGGTCAATTTCTGAGAAAGGGAGAGGATGAGATAGGGTGCACGGGAGAATTCCTCTGTGGAAACGCGTTTTGAGGTGGCAATGTTGCCTAATGTGTGAATACAAAGGAACCGATTTGATAAAATCATGTCCGTAATTAATTAATTAACGAAACAGATTCAAATCTACGTGCAGAGTATCTCATTATCAATATTTAAAATCAGATTCATTGTAATTCCTTTCGAAGAAAATACAGAAAACTAGGCCAGTAATTCTTGACTCGACTAAAATAAATTTTACTCGGAATTGAAACATATCCAAAATTATTAAAATTACTCTGGATTTAGTGGTTCGTTTAATCGAAAACTTCAAGAATTCTCGCCGTCGGTCAATTTCTGAGAAAGGGAGAGAATGAAATAGGGTGCACGGGAGAATTCCTCTGTGGAATCGCGTTTTGAGGTGGCAATGTTGCTTAATGTTTGAATACAAAGGAACCGATTTGATAAAATCATGTCCGTAATTAATTAATTAACGAAACAGATTCAAATCTACGTGCAGAGTATCTCATTATCAATATTTAAAATCAGATTCATTGTAATTCCTTTCGAAGAAAATACAGAAAACTAGGCCAGTAATTCTTGACTCGACTAAAATAAATTTTACTCGGAATTGAAACATATCCAAAATTATTAAAATTACTCTGGATTTAGTGGTTCGTTTAATCGAAAACTTCAAGAATTCTCGCCGTCGGTCAATTTCTGAGAAAGGGAGAGAATGAAATAGGGTGCACGGGAGAATTCCTCTGTGGAATCGCGTTTTGAGGTAGCGATGTTGCTTAATGTTTGAATACAAAGGAATCGATTTGATAAAATCATGCCTTTAATTAATTAATTAACGAAACAGGCTCAAATCAATGTGCAGAGTATCTCATTATCAACATTCAAAATCAGATTCGTTGCAATTCCTTTCCAAGAAAATATAGAAAACTACGCCACTAATTTTTGACTCGAATGAATTTTACTCGGAATTAAACCAATTCCAAAATCATTAAAATTGATCTGAATTTAGTGGTTCGTTTAATTGAAAACTTCAAGAATTCTCGCCGTCGGTCAATTTCTGAGAAAGGGAGAGGATGAGATAGGGTGCACGGGAGAATTCCTCCGTGGAATCGCGTTTTGAGATACCGATGTTGCTTAATGTGTGGTCAAAGGAATCGATATGATAAAATCATGTCGGTAATTAATTAATTAACGAAACAGGTTCCAATCTACGTGCAGAGTATCTCATTATCAACATTCAAAGTCAGATTCGTTGTAATTCCTTTCTCAGAAAATACAGAAAACTACGCTAGTAATTCATGACTCGACTAAAACGAATTTTACTCAGAATTAAAACATTTCCAAAATCATTAAAATTGCGCTCGATTTAATGGTTCGTTTAATCGAAAACTTGGAGAATTCTCGCCGGTCGGTCGATTTCCTTTTTCATAATAAAAAATCAATCGCCGAGAGTGAATTGCAGCTCGATAGTGTTCGCTCGTGCGAAAAGTAATTTATTGTGATTCTCAATTGTTTTCACGATTCGTCTTGGCTGGTTTCTCAGGACAAGAACTCGGGCCGAGTTTCATCGCCGAGTTACAGTTCGTCGTCGGATGTAACGTGAACTTTTCGGAGTTGCACAAGTTTCTCGTGGTGAATAATGACTGAAACTTTTATAGGACGTGCTTTCTCCTGATAACGTTTAGCCGGTATTGGAAGAGGGAATTCTGCAATCACGGGACATATATGAAATGACGCAGAAATAACGGCAACCCTAAATCTCGCGTCTCCCCGTATCATACCGTTCAATCGTATCATTATGGGCAAGCGTTCCACCACTGTACATACACTCAACTCATCGCATTTTGGTCGCGCATAAACATCGCTCGCCCGTTGATCGCTAACCGCGATGCTGTACTTATCTGTACTTTAAAATACAATGAATTAAGTGTACGTATTCCCACTTATAAAAACGCTTGCAAATGCTTATCGTAAAAATCTGACAAACATTTAAAATCAATGCTCGACATGGATTACTTCAATTGAACGATCGTGCTAATTCATGAATTAAGTGTACATATTCCCATTCATAAGAGCACTTGCAAATGCTTATCGTAAAATATCTAACAAATATTTAAAATCAATGCTCGACATGGATTATTTCAACTGAACGATCGTACTACTTCATTAAATATGTTCTATAATTATAATCATTTAACAGATCATAAAATAGTTTCAAAAAAGTTCCAATAAATTCTTCCGCGATAACGATATGCAATGATCTGACAAATATTTAAAGTCAGTGCTCGACACAGATTATTTCAACTGAACGATCGTGCTACTTCATTAAATAAATCCTGTAATTGGAATCATTTAACAGATCATAAAACAGTTCCAAAAAAGTTCCAATAAATTCTTCCGCAACGACGATATGCAACGGTGATAGAAGGGAATACTCGTTCCATATTACGGCAACCGATAGATGAAACAAGTAAAGTAGTTATCAAACTGAATCAGAGTTGATTGTTACGGATAAGCGGCAAGCAGCAGGATGCCCGCAAGAATAAATCACCCGGTGCCATCGGGACGCCAAGTCCTCGTCGCGTCGCTGTCGTTTGAGATGGAGCTATTTGGCTTGAATGAAAACCAAACGAGCACCGTTTTGTTCACGTATGGGCTGACAATCAAGACTGATCGCGTACGCAGTATGACGTCGACGCATTCGCGTCTTCTGCTCAATTTAAAAAATGAAATCTAAATTGAGATTTCTTTCTCTCGAAAAGAATTAAGCTTTTTCATCTACATATATAATTGCACGTATTGTTTATATTTTTTGCACATCAAATTTTTTGATAAATGCATGAGTTATAAAATCCACGTAAAACGTTTCCAAAAAGTATAATTGGAAAATTTTTAATCTTCGAGGAATAAAGAGAATTACATCAATATTTCATAAGAGTGATTTTACAAGTTTAGGAGTAATTACATTATTCAAACATTGAAATGGAGAATCGCGGGAGGAAAGATGAAAACAGTATTTCCGCCTTTGTCGAGAAGTGTTAAAGCAAGCGAAAATTTCACTTCCGCCACGTGCTCGTAACAGCGGTGAATGGAAACTTGTTATTAATCTCAACATTACGTTCTAGTCGATTCGATTAAATTCCTGTTTGATTATACTTCGTTCAAAGGTAAAAGCGAAGTGGATTGAACGTTCCGAACGATATTTCGCTGGGACAGGAAACATTGAAATGCACGTACGTATGTATGCAGGTACTACGCTGGGTCGTGAAGCGAATATAGATTGTTTAAGGACGCCGAAAATAGCCGACTAGATTAACCTTCGGTTGTTCTTCGTGCATATTTCATAGGGCACAAAGAGGCGTGTACGAAACAAAGCGAAAGCCGGCAACGATAGTCCAAACTTAAAACGAAATCTATCTCTCAGTTTGAAAACATTCGCCTGGATGATTGTCAAGCGCATTTCGCCTGTCTGACCGAATTATGAAATATTTTTTAAGGGACTCGACGCCGGCACCTTTTCTTGGAGATTGAAAGAAACAATTATCCCGAATTACCGTGTCCATTAAAAAATTACATAATCTTCCTTTTCATCAGAATTACCTCCTCTGGCCCACTGCTTCCCTTCTCTTTTCACCCTGATTCCCGACCGATTAACGACTACCGAGATAATTCAGCTGGCATCCGTGGAACGTCTAAAGAAACAATTATCTTAAATTACACCCGTTTCATTATAACTTGAACAATCGTTCTTCCTCTCCAAAGATCAACGTCTATGCCTGCATCCGCGTTTATCCGTCTAGTTCTTATCACCGAAATTGTTACAGATAAGAAGTGTGTGTAGTTACCTAACGACTTTCTGCATTAGATCTCTTCTTACCCTGGCGGAAAAATTTCTATGAAAAACTATGACATTTGGAACCTTTTGCATAGACTGTCATAAAAAACCATACAGGTTTTCCTTCACATAAACTATTAATTTCTACGATCTTTTACTATTATCTATTATATTAATTTTTACGTCAACAACTACGATATTCTATGCATGAATGTGGAGATTTTTACGCTTTTCTACTACTTTCAACGACATTCTATGCAAATATATGCATAAAATTTAAGAATTTTTACACTTTTCTACTTTCTACGCTTTTTTATTATAGTAAAATTATTTTGCATGGAATGTTTGTTTACTTGGCCGCAGTTTTTGTCTTCTTGTCCTCTTCCACTAAACCAAGAGTTAATTTCATAATGATACACAAAAGAAGTAGTTTTGCATAGAAAAGTCTAGATATCTTTGAAAAACTATAACACTTTATACATTTCTATTCTCGCCGAAAACCATTTAAATCGAAAAGAATTGGAAAACGTATTATAGTTTTACATAGAAAAGTATAGACAATTGTGAAAAACGATGACTTTCTATCCATTTCTATTCTTTAAAAAAAAAAAAAATTATTTCACGCGAGTAGAAAATCGTAGATATTCATAAAACGAATAGAAATACATAGTTTATAGCAGGAAATCCTAAATTGTTGTAGAAGGACGTAGTTTTGCATAGACTTTTTTTCCACCAGGGTAGCTAAGACATTTACCGAGATTGAACAAATTTAATTGCTGAAATGAAAGAAATGATAGAAACCTCATAGAAAATCATCAGTGCTTCCAAATAATAACCCCCCTCAAAATACTTCTTCCTTATCACTCAACGCAGAACTTAGATCTTAAAATTATCTAAAATTGATAAAGTTAAAAAAGAAAGACCAAGATTCCCTAAAGAGAAAGTTTACAGATGGTACCTCCTCGTTAGAATCGCGTTAGCAGATCGATCAATCACGACCGATTTTATTGAATAAAATACTTCTCATAAATCTGTCAGATGATCCATATTTTCGACATTTCATATTATATATAATAGATTAATAAAAAAATCAACTAGGTTACAGAAACGATTAACACCATAACGATTCAGCTAATTATATAGACACTAAACATGATATGTTCGTCTTTTACGAAGCATG
>SMSR01008911.1:0-16631 GCA_019453355.1 Ceratina japonica | reverse complement strand
TTCGTAAGTCAAGATTTTAGTATCTGTTGGGATCTTTGGGCAGGGAAGTAATTTCAACTTTTTTAATGNAAATTGTTTCTTATTACTAAAATCGATTTAAAGAGTATAACTACTTTCTTCCTGAACTGTTCATTGAAAATTCTATTGGAACGGGAAGGAAATGATTGGAGTTTTTATAACGCTATGTATTTGTGATCAACCTGAGTAAAAAAACTGTTGTTCCAAATGAAATGAAATACATTACTTATACTATTATACTAAACTGATTGATTCTTCTCAGAATATGAATTATTAGAAGAAAGATTAATATAAATATCCTTTGATAGTCACATAAAAAATTGTTTGTTATGAACAAAATTGATTCAAGGAGAATAAATATTTTTATTTCCATGAACTGTTCATTGAAAATCCTTTTGAAATGACAAGTAAGTAATTGGACTTTTTATAACGCTATGTGTTTGTGAGTAAACTTGGTCAAAAAGTATTGTTCCTAATAAAAAAAGAAATACGTTACTCCTATAATAATGAGTCTAACAATCATTAATTCTTTTCAGACTATAAAAATTATCGAAAGGGAGATAAACATATAGTCATTAAGATTCACATCAGAAATTGTTTGTTATCAATGAAATTATTTTAAAGAAAATATTCTAAACCCTCTTTCTAATTTTTCATTTAAAATATTACTAGATTGCCCAGAAAATACTTGCACTTTTTATAACACTACTTATCCATCAAAACCAAAATCACTTCTTTGGCAATTCAATAAGAATTAAATCGTTTAATCCAGTATAAAAAACATTATTCCAATTTAAATGATGTTCAAGTACTTCCGTAACTCACTGTATACAATCTGATTAAAACGACGAGATTAATCCGGTTACGATCGAAACCGACGTTTAAGAATACCGCCGGCTGTTGGAAATGTTTTAAATAGAAAGACGAGGCAAAGTAAGAAATCAATTAGCTTTAATGTTCCCCCGGGGCCTCTTAGGTAGGGCATCCGTTAGTTTTTCACGCCGCATTACGGATCTAATCGATAAACCGTATTCCTGCACGCAGCCAGTCGTGTTTACGTATACACGTACATATCGGCGAAAATTATTTACCGAATTCCACGTTCGACGCTTGATTAAACACGGTTCCATTAAACGCGCGATTTAATCAGCACAATCGGCTCGATTCCGGAGCGGAGAGCTTTAAGTAAGAGAATCCTGAAAAATTGATATACGCGCGGTGCTGCTCTGACGGCCGGTTTGCGCGCGACGGCCACGCATTTTAAGCTGTGCGTGTAAGCCTTAAGTCTTCCCCGGGTCGAAACTGCGACTTTCCGTGAAAACTGCCGGGCAAACGCTCGGATCCGAGGAATTTTTCCGGCTTCCCCCGTGCCTCCGGGCCGGGCCCGAGGAACCTTTGCGTCGCGTCACGTCGGAAAATACAGCCGGAAAATGCGCGCCGGAAAAAGACAATAGCCGAACTCTCCGGTCGTCGGTGGAAGTTAAGTCGATAGAAACGAGTTTCAAGGTAATTTAACCCTTTGTTCGGTTATTCAGGATTTTTCATCCGTCGCGATAAATATCGTTCTTTTATCGCGAGATCCCGGCGATTCAACGGACGTCTGAAAAAAAAGGGGAGAGAAAAAGAGAGAGAGAGAAAGAGAGTCGCGGCGGCTTTCAAATTTATTCGACATTAATAAATCGAGATAAGGCAGATACGTCCGATGCGGATTCGATTCGAGAGCTCCGGCCGCTTTTATTCGCGGCGTTTTTTATTGGTTTGGGGAAATGCACGCGCGTTCTATTATGGATACGGCGTAATGTTTCCTCTCCTCTCTGAAACGAATATCGAAGATTGAGTTTTTTCGAAAAACCGACGCCGTGTAACGCTCCCGCGATCTCCTCTCCTCTCTCTCTCCTCTTTTTTTCCACCCGGCGAGAGGATTTCGCTCGGCGCGCGGACCGCCGCCGCTTTTTTAATTAATCGCAAATCGCGGGGATTTATCCGCGACGGGAATCGGGAATGATTATTCGTTCCGCGCGCATAATGTCGGATAAGGAAAACGCGGACGCGGCGTATTTCGGGTGCGGGGGGTGCGTTTATTGTTTCAAATGAAACCGGGCATCGGGTATCGAAGCATTTTGATGGATCGGCCGGCTTTTACCCGAAATGATATCACCGTTCGTAAAATAACCGGGCAATTTTTGTTCCTTTTGTATTAATATTGTGTTTGCTCGCGAGCCGTCGGTCCTCCGCCTCCTCCTGCCTCGTCGTAACAAGCCTACCACCGGCGATACTATTTTCCGCCGGGGCATTGTTGTCGTAAGCGCGCGCGCGCGCGCTCGCGGCCCCCAGTCCGCGTGCATATTTTTCGTTAAATTCGCTTTTTTCATCGAACGCACGCGAACGGTGACTGATCCGTTATTAAAATAATCATAATGCACCGGCCGACAAACAACTCCGCTCAGCATTGTTCCCGCTGCGCTCCCAACAAAATAACGATGCCTACTTTTTTCCATCCGATCCCCTCATTTGTTCCCGGCCGTAATTTTTCCCCGGCTCTCGGTAATCAACCCGGATACGATGAAGCTCGCTAATATAGCGCGCGCGAAATTTTCTAAAATTAATATCGAAATTCGTGCGGCGCAACGATTTTTCAACCCACCTCGTAAAACACGTTCGCCCGCCCGTTACCGGTGCTGCCGTTTTGCTTTTTCCCGTGCTTCGAGAGCACGATTACTCCAATTAACAGAAGTTCCGAGCAGAGGCCGACGAGGGAAAAAAGAAGAAGCTAGTCATATAGAGAGAGAGAGAGGGGGGCCTTAACAGGCGAAAAAGCGAACCATATACAGCGCGCGGGACTATTTACGAAAGTTACCTAATTTGACCGGGACGATTGTCCTTAGGGGATACGCTCGCCCCTCGTCCATTAACACCAGCCCCGGCTCGTCCCCGAAATTTAGATCGCGTTCCCCGCATCGACAGTCAAAACGTGAAAACGCCATTATTGACCGCAGCGTCGTCGCGCCGTTCCCCCCTTTTATCGTATCGTCCGCTTTAATTTATTCTCCGCGCGCCGACCCTTGACGCTGGATTAAAACTCATCTGTTGTACATTAGCCAACCCTTCCTCCGCGACGCACGTGTTACGCAATCATCGCCGTTCGATCAGGTTTAATCGTACAACGAAATCTAGAAATTTTCCATATCAGAGAAGATTCCTTTTTTCGAGAAGAAATCCCGGAGTAGTTGTCATTTTCCGGCGGATCTGGACGTCCGCTCGCATCGGTCTTCTCACGAAGCCGAACAGGGCACAAGGGAGAAGACGAGGGAAGATAGAGAGAGAAGGAGTGATGGATCGGTAGAACCGAAGGAGACAAAGGGATCCCTCCGCGAAAACGAGCCACACCGGTTCCCTTTTAATTCGCGTTTACTGTGAACGGCGTCAAGTAATTAGTCGCTTACTCTCGCCGGATTTAATGTAAGGTATTAAAGCTCGGGGCAGGCGAGCCCGAGTCTTTTCTTCCCGGTTGCCGCCTCGTTCCACGACCTTCGGGCTTCTCCCGTTTACCTTCGTTCGGCCATTATGCGCCCCTCGGGCCCGCGTGGTGGTTCCGAACCCGTGTGACCGACGTTAATCGCTTGTTATCTAACCGCTCCTTCTCCTCCTCCTCCGAAAGACGGCGACTCATCTCCTCTTTTTCTTTACTCACCAGCTGTATCCCTCGTTAAGTAGGTATTATGTCACGGTTGTTGGTTCGCTGATCGATCTCCCGCTCGCCGACGCTCCGCTCTTCCCCGCTGTTTTCGGGCCGCGCGGGTGTCGCGTTACGATTATGAGTGTTCGATCACGCGATTAGGGAAGCTTCCCTTAAGGCTCCTTTAAGTTGAAACGGGAACCGGCCATCCGAAACGGAGGTTCCTTAAGCGTCCACCCACGCGGACGATCGGCCGATATACTTCGTTTTCCATAGTAAGTCGCAAGCTCGAGTTCACAGATTTGCTTAAGCAGGTGAGCTCCGATAGCAGTCCAATAAAGCAGAGTCTCTGTTGCCCACAAAATTGGTCGAAAGTTTAGATGTACTATCTGGGACAGTGAAGTTTAGCCGCCTACTGCGTTTGTGTACGTCCCCTGGTGTGACACATTGAAATTTCGATATAGTATACATATATGTATATTGAAATATCAATGTGTCCCGCTAAGAGCACACATACGCAGGGGCAGGCTAAACTTCACTGTTCCAAGCCGTACGAGATTAGATTTTTTGTTTTTGTGCAAGATTTTTGGGGCATTAGGTGTCTTTTCAGAAAAAAGTTCGATCTTGGTTGTGATTTAGTCAAAAGGTGGTGATATTTAGTATTATAAAATTGAAGAATAGATGAGGACTTATGTCTTACAATTAGAATGTGTCTTAGAATATTAGAAATTATGTGTCAAAAATTCCGATATTATGACTAAGAAAAGTTTATGTGTGAGTATTTTATAAGCTTCGTAATCATAATATTAATAGTTTGCAATTATAACCATAATATTAAAATACTTTGCAATTATAATTTTTCCCAAAAGTTAATTCCTTCAAATATTGGACGCAGCTTTCTATTACATATCTTGAACTTTTGACACAATACTTTATTTTACGGGCAGACGTCCATTATAACGTACAATAAGTAATCAAGTAACAAAAATGAAAATATAAATAGTAAAAAATAAAAGAACATGCATAAAATCTCAATTAAGCACACCAAAAAAAAGAAAAAGAAACCACAAGATATTACAGATGAATTATAAATAAAATAGAAAGAAATAACAAGCAACAATTTAGAAACTATTTCGAAGTTCACTGCGGGACCACCTGTGTATAAAAAAGAGTAGTACGCATCAAATTATAATTATAATATCCTTGTTTATAAATATAGCAATTATATTAAAGAGAGGGTCATTTTTCTGACTGTCCTATGATTTCAGGTGCCTCTTTAGAAAGAGATTCGATCCTGGTCATAATTGAATAAAATATTCTAATATTTAGTATTGTAAGATTGAAGGATAGATGAGAAATTGCTTATAAATTTAGCAATTATATTCAAGAGAGCATCATTTCCCTGACTGCCCTCCTATGACTTCAGGTGCCTCTTTAGAAAGAGAGTCGATCTTGGTCATAATTTAATAAAAAAAAATTTTGATATTTACTATTATAAGATTGAAGGATAGATGAGAAATTGCTTATAAATTTAGCAATTATATTCAAGAGAGCATCATTTCCCTGACTGCCTTCCTATGACTTCAGGTGCCTCTTTAAAAAGAGAGTCGATCTTGGTCATAATTTAATAAAAAAAGTTTTGATATTTACTGTTATAAGATTGAAGGATAGATGAGAAATTGCTTATAAATTTAGCAATTATATTCAAGAGAGAGTCATTTCCCTGACTGTCCTATGTGATTTCAGGCGCTTCTTTAGAAAGAGGTTCGATCTTGGTCATAATTGAATAAAAAAATTCTGATATTTACTATTATAAGATAGAAGAATAAATGAGAAATTGCTTATAAATATAGCAATTATATTCCTAGATTGGGTCATTTCTCTGACTGTTCTCCTATTATTTCAGGTGCCTCTTTAGGAAGAGGGTCGATCTTGGTCATAATTTAATACAAAAATTCTGATATTTAACATTATAAGATCGAGAAATAGTTGAAAAATTATAATTATAATATCTAAGTTTATAAGCAATTTTATATTCAATACATGGTCATTTCCCTAACTGTTCTCCAATTTTTAATGACTTCTACTATAGCACTTCACTTCCAATCAGTACCAGAAGATAAACATACTGATTTAGTTCTTAGAGCTTTCTTACTTCTATTATAAACGCTTATGAAATAATTCAAAAGAGGCTCATGCTTTTATTATATGGATCATTCTCGGCGTACCAAATGTTCATACTTATAATACAGCAAGAATTCTGAGAAAATTCTACCCTACTATTCTAAATGAAACCAAGACCAGATTTAACTTATGTCTTTTCAATACGATACTCGACGACCCAAAAATCTCCACAAACTATAAAAACGAAAACTTCACTTCCGTAAACCTATACTTTTGCCTGAAAGAGCAAATCATTAAAAATTAACCGATAAACGTCGTAGAAGTCGGTCTGACCACTCTATCCCCTCGAGTTCAACTATTCATCGCGCGATTCGGAGCGATAAGAAATTCCCAGCGCGATTACTCCCGCAGTAGCCGAGCCTTCTCGGTTTCCGATCGTTCGAATCGATTCCAGGTGCGCGTATGTATACGATCCGCGGCGAAGGGCGAGGGAGAGAACGATAGAGAGCCGAGAGAATCGTTGCGCAGTCTAATTACTCGGCAAAACAGATCCGCGCGTATCCCGAGCAGTAGTATCCCCGGTTTAGGGCCGGGGCCATAACGGTAATACAAATCGGGCGTGCAAAAACGCCGACGGAGGCCGCGGCGGTCATTGTTGCGGCTCACGGTAAGGGTATAAATTTCACAGCAGGTCGGCCGGTGCGACCGATTCGATCGGCGGACCATCGCGAGCCGTAGTACTGCTCGCCTTGCATCGAACGTATCCGTACGAGCCTGGTCGTACCCTCGCGGCGGGACGAGGACCAAACCATGGGAAACTGTACGTTGCAACACAGGACGGAGAGAAGAAGAACGCGTTGCTACAGAGGAGAGGAGATGATCGCAATATTCCCGGCGAAACTCACGCAGTTCGCGGATGAGCGAGTTCGGTTCTGTCGGCAGCAGAATGGGACCCCCCGTGGTAGCTTACCTGCATCATCGACTAATCACGCCGGATAATAGGGAACAATGGAGCTCCCGTGAAAAGTGAAGCATACCCACCACTTAGGTACACCATCCCTTGCCCCTTCGACCTCCCCCTCGGTCTCTCTCTCTCTCTCTCTTTCTCCGTCCCTCTCGTTCTCCGTCCGGCATTCTCCTGCGATCCGAGCTCTGCGTTACTCGCTACGAAATCGCTCCAAGAGACCGTGCGCGTCTCTTCACCCTCTTTTTCTGTCTCGCGGCCCACCTAGCTCCGGGTACTCCACACGGACATAACGTAATCCTCTTACGCGTTACGCACCGGGCACAAAGTAAAACGCGGCGCGGCACAAGGCGGCCCGTTCTGCCTGCCATTACGATCGGGCACGGGGAAACCCTGCTCTCGAATGACGATGGATAATCGATCCCGAAATCGACGCGTTCAGACATTAAATCCCTTCCTCTATCCGTAAAGCGTTTGACTCTAAGAAAGGAATTCTTAATCTGTCGATAATTTCCTTTGCTCGATTAGTTACGATCGGATAATTGAATTGAAACACATGTGAAGACGTTGGATAATTGAATTGGAACAGCTGTGAACACACACGAGAATTGTATTTTTTTAAAGAGAGTTCTACAATGAAGAGACCGCGCGTCTGACTCGAATGTGGTTAAAGCGAGCTGCGGGTATAACTCGGTTATAGCCCGGTGAAACGAGAATCGTGGCGTTGCCTCTTTCTGCGAAGGGTTGGTCAACGGTTTCTCGTTACCTCTGGCGAGCGGTCGGTGGGTTGTCACGGGGCAGACGCGTAGAAACGAGCGCGGCACAAACGGCCGTCGGTGTGGCTCGCTTTGTCGCTCGCTCCTCGAGAACGCGTTTAACCCTCCATACTTCCATCGTCTGCGAGATCTATTTTTTTTACACGTCTGAAATTGTTTGGGAACGAGATAAACCGCGGAATTCTGCCGGTCGTTTCTGTTGTTCAGAAGTCCTTGAGAAATCGGTAAGAATGGGGTCGGAGGGAGAGAGACGCGGGCGGAAGGGCGAAGAAAAAGCGGCAGGATGATATCGGTATCGGCGGAGAATCGCGCGGTCCACTCTTAATTTCCGTCGGCCGGTTCTGCCGGGAGGGAAAGAGAGAGCCGGCCACCTGGGAAGAAGGAAAAAGGCGACGGTGCCGGCGGCGGGCCGGGAAAAGGGGGGAGGGAGGGGGGGGGGCCGCGTTCCCAACTTGGAGCGAGGGAAACTCACCCCCGCGGTCGGATACATGCTGTCGAGGTATTTGCACGCGCGAATGCGCGGCTCTGATACACCGACGCGCATAATGCATGTGGTTATAGAGAGCGAGAAAGAAAGGTCGGGAGGGACGGGGGAAGAAAAAGAGGGAGCTAACGGATAGAGGTAACTAGAGGGTGGAAGGCAGCAGAGGAGGCAGTAGATTAGGTGGGTACATCGCGCGACTGCGGCGAGGACGTCGGGTATACATAGGACAGCGGATATAGGTGTACACGGCGACTACCATCGCGCGCGGCGCACCGGTTAGGCGAACCGGGGGAGGGAGGGAGAGGCGAGACCGAGGACCGAAACGAGACGAGGCGAAATGGGCGGCCGACGAGGAGGATGGCCGACGAACGTTGCACGGGCTAGAGCAGAGGGTTCGAGAGAGAGAGAGAGAGAGAGAGAGGGAACGGTAGAAGATCGAGAGGTAGCGGCACGGGGTGGCAGAGCGAGTCCGGGGTGTCGAGGGGAGTAGGCTATAAAGGCTAATTGGTTAAAAGCTCACCGCTGGCTGCAGGCTTAAATCAAGATCTTGGAGTGTTATAATGGATAAGTAACACGGCGAGGCACGGCCACCAGCCACCGGAGTTGTGCGTTATCCCCACCGTTCGACGGGGACGCCGCCGGGGGGTGGGGGGCGGTGGGGGGCAGGAAGGGATTGACCGGATAGACAGCCACGGCGAGCCGCCCCCATTTACGCGTTCCGCAGGATCCGCGAGGGCGAGTATCTTCCGAGTTAAGGACGTCGCGAGTCACGCGATTGGCCCGCAACCACGGCTGCCCCGCTGCCGGATACTCACCGGCACGAGTCATCGATCGCGGCTGCACCCTATGAGAAATCGCCGGATCCATCCCCTACGGTAAGCCATTTGCTCCGCCCCGCCCTACTACCCCTCCACGAACGGGCACCCCTTCCGGCGACTTGCAGCTTAGCCGACCTCGCCGCACCCCTCCAAACTGGTAGCCCCGTCCCTCTCGTTCCAACCCCCGTCCGGCTCCCGCGTTCTCTGTCGCCCCGAAGTAGTCGTAGTCGTCTATCTATCCGACGCGCAACAGCAACTCTCCGCCGTCCTACCATCCCGCGGTGGTTCACGAGCGAGACTCCGCGCTCCCGTCCTCCTTCCCTCGCCTCCGTCTTCGTTTCCGCCTTCTCTTTCCTCCGCTTCGCGCTCGGCCCTTTCTTCTCTCTTTCGCCCCGCCGCCGCCGCCGCCGCTCCCTCCGCGCTCACCCCTCGGCTCCGTTTCCATCTCGCTCCCACCATCTCCGCGCGCTGCGTGCGCGAATGTTCGAGGAAGGCCCTCGTTCGTGTGACCTGTGGTTTCTCCGGCGTTTTCCTACCCTTAGTGCGAGAACAGTACCCATCCGCAGTCCATCATTCGCCACGCATTCGCGATTCCCTCTTTCGTCGCCCGAGTTTCCCGATTAACCGCGAATCGATGGTCCGCGGCGCGTCCGACTTCTCGCGCGACACGAACCGCCGGAACTTGTGAGAGATGTGAATCGAATCGTCGATCCGATTTAGTGACAAGTAAACGTACGAAATTCCGTAGGATTGGACGATATTCACTGTCGCGAATGGACGGCCGCCGACGGCGAGTGATCACCGCGACCGATTAACGGGGAAGTGACTGGGGAAAGTGACTTGGCGCGTGCACACATGCACGCGAACGTTTCCGCGAACGGACTAGCCGCGAACGAGAAAGGGTGAAAAAGGAGAAGACTGCGTGTCGGACTGACTGGTAGCTGGCGAACGACGATGGTCGGAGGGAAGAGGAGAAGGTAGTAGGTGCCGGCACACGCACGTACGCAGGCCACGCACGCACACGAAGAGCAGTAAGTGGAGGAGGAAGAGGAGGAAGGCAGTGGTCGAAGGACGAAAGAGGGGTGTTCCGAGGGTGGCTCTCGGAAGGGTGGGCCCTCCAAGTGTCTCGTCTCGCGTCATCCCGTCTAGGGTATCGTTTACGAATGTCGCGCGATCGAGCGATACGCGTCCGATCCGCCACGAGAACGAGCATAAACAGGAACGCGACAACGACGACGACGGCTACCACGACGGAGGCGTCGCGACGCGTCGGCTAGTCTACACAGTTGTCGCCGTCGGCAGCCGGCCACGCTCCCCGATTGATATGCGACGCGAGCCGCGATTCGAACTGATCCGCGTGTCGTCGGACGATAGACCGTGCTGTGACGTCGTCGGGCCGTCGCTGACGGAGGCCCGTCCCGTCCGTCTCTGACGGGGCGATCGCGCCCAGTCTTTCGTGCACAGTGACTATTCCTACGATTCTTGCGTCCCTCCCGGTGAGACGGAATTCGAGAGCGCCCCGTTCCGGACGGGGATCCACGAACCTCGCGTCGCCCACTTCGGTCACGGGTCGACGATGTCCGGCGAGACGGAGATCGAGGTGTCCGTCGTCTCCGAGGAGGATCTGGAGCTGGAGGGATCCAGGAGCAGCTCGACGCCGGCGGACCTGCTGCTGCAGGAGAAGAACGGGAAGTCCGGCTGCGGGTTGAACAACCATCATTCGTTCAGTTTCGACGTCGGGAAACCGGCCCTCAGGCCCGTTTGCAATCCTCAGTACACCTCGTTCAGCATTTCGAGCATTCTCGGCAGGCCCGAGTCGCCGCCGGTCGACTCCACGTCGACGGTCTCCGCCGAGAGGCAGTCGTCGGACGTCGACCGCGGATCGCCGATCGCGCAGAACTCGCAGAGGATCGGTTCCTCCTGCGACAGCCCTGCCCCTGCCAGGGGACTCTCCTCGCCGACGTCTCTCAGATTCGCCGGCAGTCAACGGGTCTCCGCCGTCGGCCACCCCAGCGAGGCCAGGAACAACGCGACTAGCATCGGGATCGGATGCGCTACCAGTGCTACCAGCCCGGCGACCACCTTTTCGCCGCCGACCGACGTTCCTGCGAACCATCTTCTCGGTCACCAAGCGTCGGCAGACCTAGCCATGCTGTCAAGGTACTCCAGTCTCAATTACTGGCCTTTATTCCATTCTGGTGACAATTTGTTCTCCAAAATTCTACTGGTGAAGTGTTCTGGTTCTCGTTCCGTGCGATCTTTAGTTTAATTCGTATGAATTCGTCGATTACTCGGTTATAACTATCGAATTCGTCGATTATTCGGTTATAATTATCGTTAATTGACAGCGAATTAGGAAACGGTAATGGTAACGCTTGTGTATTTATGCTGGGTGTTCGGCTACTGGGAAAAATTGTATGAGGAGTTCTAGAAGCCAGAGTAAGGCGAAAATTAAGAGTAAAAAGGTTGTGGAGCTTCATTCCCTTAAGTATAAGCGATAAAAAATTACTGTCAGCACTGGTTCTCATATAACACGTGCTTTAGCGTTCTAAATATTAATATGCCTCGTCAGCGGTTACGTTGTATTTTGGGGAACGCTGCCTCCGCTGTGACATTCAACTGACCGCTAAAATGGATCCCTAAAATGTAACAATTGTAATAAACGAAAATTGCTAATAGGTGCGTTGCTATTTATGATTAGTTAAAATCCTAGTTATACGTATTTTGTTGTTAAATAATGGAAACAATCCGCAGTCTTAATCTCTCAAATAACGTTAACTATTGGCTATTTTTAGGTGAAAAAACGCATATTCTATCTAAGAATCAGTGTTGACAATTTTTCAATCGTTCATACTTAAAAAACGGAGCCTCACTGTCAGATACAATTCTTTTTATTCCTAACTTTCATCTTACTTTCACTTTTAGGGACCTTACAATTTTTGTCAGCAGTAGCCAAACAGTATAAAGAAACTGTTTAAAAACTTTGCTTCCTATTCTTTGGTTCCGGATAAAAGAATAGTCAAACGTCACGCAATGAGACGAATAACGCGGAACTGATATTCACGGTGGCGATGATTCATAAAACCCGGATGGAGTTGCATCCATTATGTAGCAGAAGTTTACTACAGCGGTGCAACTAACGTTTGTCAGCGATGCGTCAACGTTACTAAATAGAGCTATCGGTGTTTACTAATAAGGAATTAGCGCACGTCATCAACTTTCTATCTATGCAACAACGTCGGGCGGCCGGCCGGCCGCGCGATAACTATTTCATCGATGATCGCTCACGGCCGCATGCGATTAACGTCGATCGACAACAAATCTCGCCCAATCGACGCGCGCTCCGCGCCGCTACGCGTTCCGCGACACCTACAATCCTCGCGACCCGTCATTTTCTACATCGATTATTACAACATCAAAGTCACTCTAATTTTCTTCAAACGACTGTCAACGATACACAAAATGCGTTTAAAAATTCTCAACGACCTTCGTAACTCGTTCTGACGGACAACTCGAAGTTACAAGCCGGAGACGGAAATGTTTACGCGTTTAGGCGAGTGTTCCTTTTTGTTTAATTGTAAATATCGGACACTGTCAAAGGCTGTGCGTGCGCGGACTTCGGTGGGCAAGGGTGGACCGAAGGTGGTCGGGGAGTGATAAAGTAGCGGAGAGTGCGCGTGGCTGGAGGAGCAGCGCCGGATTATATTATGTGGGAATGGACCGAGGGGTCCGTAATGGGCCTATTAGGCTGTCTCATTTAATAACAACCGTAGCAACAACCACCCTCTTACATTACTTACGTTACTTAGGGCCGTCCGGGCTCTATATCGGATATATCTCGGCGAGGAACTCGAGCGAGGCCGTGCCACAAGGGGCTGCCAGAGACGAGGGAGGGTTCGAGATGATTTTATCAGATTTACACCCCCTTCCGATTGACGGCTCCCGGCTGTAGTATATAACCAGCAGCGCGCCTTCCTCTCTCGCTCGGTCTCCCGCGTCTGCCGCCCGCCCGATGCCTCCAATTGCTTGTTTTCCACCCGTTTACCATTTGATTAAGTTCCACTCCGGCCTGTGTTGTGTGTGCAACCAGGGCGCGTCGCGCCGCTCCGATGGAAACGGTTGTCACCGCTGGGGCACCCAAGTGTCGCCGCGATCGCGGTCTACGTTATTTACCGCCCGAATTATTTCCGATCTCGTATCAAGTATCCGCGCTCTGCCAACTGCTTCGTCGTTCGCATATAAGAACCGGTTGAAAATCGTAGGAATCGAGTATCGGGCGAGGCGCGGAAAGTAGGAAAGAATCAATTAGGCAGCGCAACGCGTGCATAATAGATGAACGGATGAAACGTGGCGGAGCCGAAGTTAAGGAGCCTAAAGATCTCCCGGGAGAGAAACGGCCACCTAACCCGGGGAACGGGGCCCGAACGTCTTCCGCGCTGAGGAAGCTCGCAACTTCTGGGTTTGATTTATTATTAAACCGGTGTAGCCGTGCCGGGGCGAGGTCTCAGCCCTCCTGGCAAGGTCGTGCCGAGCACCGCCGCCGACGCGAGATCTTCCCGCTTAACGTCGCCCTCCTTACCGTTTACCTGGCTTACTCTCTTTCACTTTCTCCTTCCCGTTCACGGGAACTGATACGGTAATAGCATTTCCAGGGCGAGCAGATTTCACCGGAAAGGATTCCCGTGTAGAATATTATCCGAATTAGATGCTACGCGAATTTACCTCGCCTGTACGTGGCCGCGTGCCGAAAGTAAGTAACGCCGTCTCGTTTCTAGAAGCGCATTAAATTCGTCTCAGGATACAAACCTGAACCTCTAAACTGTTTTTTTGTTGTGGACGCGTTAGAATCGCGTTAGAATGTTTTAAGGATGCTTACGGTTGTTTTTTAAGTGCGATCCTTCGGACGTCGACTAATCGGGGCTTTGATCGAAGATCGCGGCGAAGACGGAATAATTAAAGTTCGGTTGGTGTCGCCGATGGCATCGGTAGACGCGAAGTTTTAGCGTCTCGCGCGACAAAGCCGTATTAAAATAGATAATATTCCGACGGTCGGGGAAGCTACGCGCTACGTAGGAAGCTCTGGCGTGAACGCGAAGTCTGTAAATTAATCAGAAGCCCGGCGCGACGCGCGCGTGTGTCGCGCGGAAACGCGTCTCCCCGTTTATCTTCAACATTTTCCGCGCGGTCCAATCTAATTACCGCGTGTTTATCCCGTGAAGCGGGGCGCAACAAATGTAACGGCGTTCCATTAAAGGCGAGAGAGAAAGAGAAAAGGGGAATTGAAAAGAGGAGAGGTAGAAAAAATGGTCTCGCGCGTGAACGCAGCGAGAGACACAGGAATCGTCGTCGTAAGGATGTCTGTACGTACATATATAAAAAAAAAATATATATATATATATACGCGGTATATTATAGGCGTTTCTTTTGGTCTCGCCCACGCTCGTTTTCCTGCGGGGCGCAAAAATCGCGCGTGTGGCCCCCCAGTGCTGGGGCCCGCCAACAATATTGCAGCTACGTAACCGCAGGCGCAGGCACATGACGTCGTCGTCGTCTATGCGCAAAAGATCTGGCCGGGATAATCCGCGACAGAGTCAGCCTCGTTAATTACAGCGCCGATGAATGATTCGTTAATTAGCGTGGGATCGCGCTCGGGGTTTCAAAGGAAGCTACGATAAAGCCCATTGTGTATGATCGCCCGTTCGAGGGCGATATGGATGTTCAACGTCGGAAACAAATGTGGAATGAACGGTAGCTGGGAATAGAGCACGAATAATAATCGCGTCGAAACACAGTTCCTCTCTTTCTCGTCTTCTCCGCCCGGCCCCGCTCGCCGCTCCTCTCGATTTTTTTTTTTTTTTCTTCTCACTCCCGTTCGCCTTCTTTTACCCTCGCCTGGCGCTCCGTCCGCGTGTACGTGCACCCGTGTCGTGTCGTTTCGATACTCCTCTCGCTTATTCCTCGGGCACTCGCTCGCTCCCCCCGCGCGTCCCCCGCTATTCTCTCGACGCTGATGACGCCTCGGTTCTCTCGCCGAAATCGAAAACCAGCCCCGGTGTGTATTGCCGGCGAAACGCCAGCCGTACTTTCGAATATTTTTTTCGCGGAACTGTTCCCTCGCGCCGGCGATGATTGGTACCATTCGATTTTCCCGACGTTCCAAAAGCTATACATCTGTCGTGCGTCAGAGAGTCTCATTTTTTATCTTGTTCGCGGATGGAGTTTACGTCTTGGGAATCGTGTCATCGCGTCGAAGGGTTGATACGGCACGTTTTCAACAAAGAAGGTTTTAATGGCTGAAGAAAATCTCCGACGTCTGTCTGGCGTGCTTAATTAATTCCCTCTCTCTCTCTCTCTCTCTCTCTCTCGTGGGCAAACGGGTTTAATCCGCGAGTGTATCCTGGTCTGGGATTCTAAAGCCTGCAAGCGTCGCGCTAAAGCAATTAAGTTGTTTCCTTGAAATCCAGTGAAATGAAGTTGTCTCCTGTGTAAGTACAAGCATAAATCCTCCACTTGGCCTGTAACAGCCCAGCGAGCGGAACGAAGCCAACCAGTGGATTTAGCCGGCTACTTTGAAAGCCAATAACTCATTGTTGGGTCATCGTAATGACACTTTATAAGTCACTACGTAATCGCGAACGCTGTTAGCCGAATCGATAAAAACAGAGCTTGCTATCCTTGTCAATACCTATTACCTACTTACATTCCCCACCGTAATTCGTTTAACGATGTCGTCGGTTTCGCAAAAAACAGTAATAAAAAACCAACGAATTATAACAATTCGTAAAAAAATCACATTGGAATAAGCACAGTCTTCGTTACATTATAAATTAAATCCTTCGTCGTTTGAAGGGGTGAAATCTGGGGCGGTAAAAAATTGTCGCGAACGAAAGGGATGAATTTTAACAATTCGTAAAAAAAATCACATTGGAAGAAGCATAAATTGAATTCTTCGTCGTTTGAAGGAGTGAAATCAGGGGCGATAAAAAATTGTCGCGAACGAAAGGGATGAATTGTAACAAATCGTAAAAAAATCACATTGGAAGAAGCACAGTCTTCATTACATTATAAATAAGATACTTCGTCGTTTGAAGGGGTGAAATCAGGAGCGGTGAAAAAATGTCGCGAACGGAAGGGATGAATTATAACAATTCGTAAAAAAAATCACATTGGAAGAAGCATAAATTGAATTCTTCGTCGTTTGAAGGGGTGAAATCAGGAACGGTAAAAAAATGTCGCGAACGAAAGAGATGAATTGTAACAATTCGTAAAAAGGTCACATTGGAAGAAGCACAGTCTTCATTACATTATAAATAAAATACTTCGTCGTTTGAAGGGGTGAAATCAGGAACGGTAAAAAAATGTCGCAAACGAAAGGGATAAATTATAACAATTCGTACAAAAATCACATTGGAAGAAGCATAAATTGAATTCTTCGTCGTTTGAAGGCGTGAAATCAGGGACGATAAAAAAATGTCGCAAACGAAAGGGATGAATTGTAACAATTCGTAAAAAAATCACATTGGAAGAAGCACAGTCTTCATTACATTATAAATTAAATCCTTCGTCGTTTGAAGGGATGAAATCAGGAGCAGTAAAATATGTCGCAAACGAAAGGGATAAATTATAACAATTCGTACAAAAATCACATTGGAAAAAGCACAGTCTTCATTACATTATAAATAAAATACTTCGTCGTTTGAAGGGGTGAAATCAGGAACGGTAAAAAAATGTCGCAAACGAAAGGGATAAATTATAACAATTCGTACAAAAA
>SMSR01008910.1:151728-165798 GCA_019453355.1 Ceratina japonica | reverse complement strand
GTCGGTACTTACATTACATGTACATATATTAAATCTTCTTTATTACTTAAATACATTGTACATACACATATTCTGTGTTACCGTGATATACATATTCTTTATATTTCTGTCAACACTTTACAATATTTACACATCATTCTAAAAAGTACAAACGATTGTTTATGCTAAATAGCAATAACGTTTGCTCATTTCTACTATTATAACGACGCACCTGTTACAATACAGGATTCTGAGATAAGTAATTCTTGTTGGACTTTACTACCAGAAAATGTGGTAATAAAACATAATTAAACATCGGCAATCTCGAATCTCGATCAATCTCTGTGTCAAATTTATCAAGACGTGGTGCACAAATTATCGCTGTCTGCCTGATTCTTTGGCCGATATTCGAGTCACGTTTCTTATCATTACATGGACAGAAGAAGCAGATAGTTAGGAGCAGTGCTCGGGACTTTTTTGATCGATGTTTCATTTATCGATTTCACGTGCTGCCAGTGACTAGACGCGCGATCGTTCTTATTCCGGCCCAAATTTCACGAGCGGTGGGCACGATCTGCGACGCCGGAAGTAAGAACCCGTAAGTGCCACGATCACGAAGTTCTAGAGTGTAAACGTACTTTATCCCAGCTACGCCTTTTGCCCAATCATCCGAAGCGCCTGAAATGCCAGAAGCGTTTTAAATTCCAGTCGAAAATTACATAAGTTTATACATAGAATTTAATGCGTTCTGTTTTGATAAATTATGAATATCAAGGCATTTTTATTTTCACTGTTGAATTTTGAGTATGGGATAAAAGTATTTTATACTTATTATGATTTTTAAGTATTAATATAAATTTTATTTGCAATAAGCAATTTAATTCCAACTGAATAGTCTCTTCAATTTTACAAAAAATGCTGATATACTTGTTAGGGATATTTCCATTCATATTTTATCGTAATTTTTACTATTGTTATCAATAAAGTAATCAATTAGCTATCAGTTTAATTAAGTACTTTCAGACGTCACTAATAGCTAAATATAATACTAATGTTAATGTTAGTCTTTATCGTACCTGACGTTGGATACAAGAGATCGGACGATGGTCCAAGTTGATAATCAGTCCCATGTACTTTCGAAATTGCCCCTACTGCTTTCTTAGCCATATTCATCAATTCGGAATAGTCGGACGGCTTTGAGTACGTGTATCCCCACGGTACTAGCCACATTTGCGAATAAGAGTGTAGAGTCAGGTACATCCTACAAATATTTTTTCAACGAATTGTCTTTCAGACTTGAATTAATTTTCTATAATTTAATTAAAAAAAAATTAAATCATTTCTACACTTTGTTTGTACAGTTAATTTTAAACAGGTGCTATCAGTTAGGTACATTCCACGTTCAAATTAACAAACTACTATATGTATAATGTAAAATTATTTAATCAAAAAATAAATTTGATGAATTGTCATATGTGTTTACTTAATATTCTGCTTATTAGCCAGAATATAATCAGCCATCGCTTTGGTTTCCGGTTCAGAGAACGCACGTGNAGAAGGTGCTCTTCAATTTTCATGGTTTATCTTGCAATATCGATTTTCTAATAATACAATTTCACCACGCGATTGAAATGATAGTAGCACATTGATGGCGCAGATAGATATCTCATTATCATTATATTTGATAACTCGTACTCGTATCTCTTCTTTCAGATGAACATAATTTTTCCTTGGTTCCTCAATACGAGATGTATGAAAAATAACGGCTTTGTGTACCGCTTTGCGTTATTTTCCACCAAAATACAGTGAGTCGAGTATATTTCGCTCATTAAATGACGGAATTGCTTCTTTTTTTAGCATGACAATTTATTTATTTAGTCGGTACTTACATTACATGTACATATATTAAATCTTCTTTATTACTTAAATACATTGTACATACACATATTCTGTGTTACCGTGATATACATATTCTTTATATTTCTGTCAACACTTTACAATATTTACACATCATTCTAGAAAGTACAAACGATTGTTTATGCTAAATAGCAATAGCGTTTGCTCATTTCTACTATTATAACGACGCACCTGTTACAATACAGAATTCTGAGATAAGTAATTCTTGTTGGACTTTACTACCAGAAAATGTGGTAATAAAACATAATTAAACATCGGCAATCTCGAATCTCGATCAATCTCTGTGTCAAATTTATCAAGACGTGGTGCACAAATTATCGCTGTCTGCCTGATTCTTTGGCCGATATTCGAGTCACGTTTCTTATCATTACATGGACAGAAGAAGCAGATAGTTAGGAGCAGTGCTCGGGACTTTTTTGATCGATGTTTCATTTATCGATTTCACGTGCTGCCAGTGACTAGACGCGCGATCGTTCTTATTCCGGCCCAAATTTCACGAGCGGTGGGCACGATCTGCGACGCCGGAAGTAAGAACCCGTAAGTGCCACGATCACGAAGTTCTAGAGTGTAAACGTACTTTATCCCAGCTACGCCTTTTGCCCAATCATCCGAAGCGCCTGAAATTCCAGAAGCGTTTTAAATTCCAGTCGAAAATTACATAAGTTTATATATAGAATTTAATGCGTTCTGTTTTGATAAATTATGAATATCAAGGCATTTTTATTTTCACTGTTGAATTTTGAGTATGGGATAAAAGTATTTTATACTTATTATGATTTTTAAGTATTAATATAAATTTTATTTGCAATAAGCAATTTAATTCCAACTGAATAGTCTCTTCAATTTTACAAAAAATGCTGATATACTTGTTAGGGATATTTCCATTCATATTTTATCGTAATTTTTACTATTGTTATCAATAAAGTAATCAATTAGCTATCAGTTTAATTAAGTACTTTCAGACGTCACTAATAGCTAAATATAATACTAATGTTAATGTTAGCCTTTATCGTACCTGACGTTGGATACAAGAGATCGGACGATGGTCCAAGTTGATAATCAGTCCCATGTACTTTCGAAATTGCCCCTACTGCTTTCTTAGCCATATTCATCAATTCGGAATAGTCGGACGGCTTTGAGTACGTGTATCCCCACGGTACTAGCCACATTTGCGAATAAGAGTGTAGAGTCAGGTACATCCTAAAAATATGTTTTCAACGAATTGTCTTTCAGACTTGAATTAATTTTCTATAATTTAATTTAAAAAAAATTAAATCATTTCTACACTTTGTTTGTACAGTTAATTTTAAACAGGTGCTATCAGTTAGGTACATTCCACGTTCAAATTAACAAACTATTATATGTATAATGTAAAATTATTTAATCAAAAAATAAATTTGATTAATTGTCATATGTGTTTACTTAATATTCTGCTTATTAGCCAGAATATAATCAGCCATCGCTTTGGTTTCCGGTTCGGAGAACGCACGTGGGCCAGCATAGGTCTCGTGACAAGCGTCCAAGCTTGCTCCACCTTCATCCACCTCGCCCCAATGGTAACCGAAATTCCTATTAGGGTCAACACCCTCGCATTTACCCCATAACCAGTTTGTGTAGTGGTTCACCAGCTGAAGAAAACTGGAATGCGATAATCTATGTAAACTAACTTATCGTTCAAAGATACAATTTAACCAGATAAAACCATGGCATTATGTATGTATTGTAACTCTCGTAAAACAGCAGGCTTAAGGCTAGCTGTCCCTCATACTTTCAACAAAAGAGATAACACGCCGTAAACTCAGTAGCATGTCATCATGACCTCTTTTATTAAAGGTGTGAGGGACGGCAACCCCGCTGTTTTATGGCAGTTGCTATACCTTTTCTCTCGGCTGTACAATAGCTTTGAAGGAAAACCTTCATGACCCGAAGATTATGACAGACCTATGCAACGCGCGGTCGCCCAGCCGCGTAAAATCCACTTGAAAGGGTCGCTTTTACGACGGTGCGCACCGAAGGACGTAGAAACAGGCGAATCTCGCAAACGGATGCTCGCTCATTTGCCTAGTAAGATAAAAGAGAGAAAGGAAACATGGGCTTGTCCTATGTTTGACGATGATCTTTGGGTCTGCAGTTTCGTACCCTTCGCAGGCCTTTTGTAATTATTACAGGGATAGTATCAAGCATGGGGCACCTGAGCCGCCTCCGAAATGTCCGAGATTTTTGTTTGCGTTGAAGCTGACGAGCAGGAAACTTGGGTTTTGTGTATAGTCGTAAAAATTGACCGTTTCAAGTGGATTGTGTACACTTTGGCCAAGCAAGAAAGAAGAAAACCAAGAAAACGAGGGTACTAGCTCGTACCGGCTATTTTCTTGATTCTCGGCATGATTGCTTCTTGTCTTTCTCCACAATCTGTCACCAGTGTGACTGAACTCGTAGCCATCCGGATTCGCGACCGGTAAGATCATCCAGTCCGAATTGTCCAGCAACTTGGCGTAGCTCGTGTTCTTCTCGACTAACTGATTGGCGATGTAGGTCGCCACAGCGGAGCCGATCCATTCACGTGCGTGCATACCTGCCGAATGTCAGGATATTTCGAGAAAAAAAGACGGAGCGATGTAACGGTATAAAATCACGTGGAACGCATCAGATAGAAATTCGTTCTCCAAAATATGTTTTAAAAAAATTGACCAGGTATACTGAAAAAGTTTATCTATTATATTACTAATATCAGTATCATAGCTAGCAATGAAATATTGGAAAATATATTATAGTTAGTATAGTAGAGTATTATAGAACAACTGTAAAAAAATAAATTAAATACATCACTTTTGTTGTTCTCGGGCAATTTTATTTGTTTAACTTCAAAAGTCCCGTGTCAATATGATTTGAATAATTTGAATGTTAGAGACTATCGCAGGACATTTGCGCAGGAATAACTGTTTTTATAATGGGGTCATATGATCGCCGTGGGATCTATAGCAGATTCTATCTTCGTACTTTGACTTTTAGATAGCAGGTACACGCTAGATAGCTAGACTGCAGATATAAATTTCTGATGCAACTTCTCCTAGGTTTTCATAATATAATTTCTGATTGTAAGAATGTAGATACGTCCGACAATTATAATGGTATCATCATGAAATTAAAAATTTATCTTTGACGTAGATCTTGATAAAAGATAAACTGAGATACTTGAATTTTAGCGATTACTTTTTAACATAAAACAGATCAGTATATAATACTGTTTGCACGTTTGTTTTGCTTTTTACGATAAATTTTGGGATATTTACAAATTGTATTGAGAAAACGTTTTCTTAATGAATGATATTTTATTATCAATTCTCGTGCTTAAACGGAAATCTGTAGAATGATTGGCAAAGCAAAGATCAGGCTTTCATGTCAAAAACGAAACCGCTAGAACTCGCTGCGTTTAGTATATCCCATTTAATTCGATTCGAAAAAATGTCAGTCACGTTAGTCACGTACACACCTGCTCTTAGGTATACTTATTTAATGTACTCCCGTCTGGTAACCGGATAAACGTGTTTCTTCCAAATAACATCATTGAGCAATGTAACTCACCAGCATCTATCCAGATCGCCGGCTTGGCTTTACCCTTTTTGTTGGGCCCGGTTGAAATTTTAATCATCTTAATCGGTTGGTCTTCATAGCTGTGACCTATCGTTATTAATTCTACTATCTTTGGGTATCGAAGGGCTAAATATTCCAAATATTTGACAATTTCTGGAAATAAATGATTATTATTTTTATATTAAAAGCAAAAACGTCCTGCACCAATTATAGTTCAATTCATACGCACTATAATTTATACTAATTTTAATGAAAATTAAGATTCGTATTTAAATAAATATGTAATCAATCGTAGTTGAGTTAAATAGCTGACTTATTTACCTCCGTATCGATGATATCTTTTCCAAGTCATGCTGTGGCCATGGGTGCTCAAAAGGTCTACGCGCTGCTCCTTTGTCATTTTAGGATTTTGATAAGCTATCGTTTTCTAAAGTCACAAGATGAATCATTAATTAAGACAGGTTAAAATTAACGTTCAATTGAGGATAATTTCGTGATTATTGTAATCATATCTAATTGGTGTTTACATTGCTTGTTTATTGGTAAATTTTTATATCTATATAATCAGCATTAACAGAATATTCCTTCACTATGTAATATCAGGTACCTGAAGATCCGGTATGAGTACTTCAAAATCAATTGCTCTGTCTTTGAGGAACATCTTAAGATCGGAGATGAGATCCGGTGAAACGACTACGTCTGTTGTTCTAAAATGATGATTGATTTACAATCGGCTTTAATTACAGCCTGTCCACTTAATTTCACAATTTTTTATATCATCAAGGTAACATACTTATTATACATTGGTTCAGTCCAGAATTTGATGTCTTCTGGCTCGGTTTCTTTGAGTTCTTTCAACTCGTTCACTTGTCCTTGAGTATTAGGCAGTAATCTAATCAATTGATAATTTTTGTAACTAACTCTCGCAGACCGAGACTTTTGATTTTTCTCGGTACCAATGATGCTGGTCATTAAGGAACCGATACCGTTAGCTACGGCGGAAAACATTGACTCAACCATTTCCACGATAGAAAATCCTTTGTATTCCTTATCGATCATTTCATCATCGCTAATTAGGCTTAATAGCATATTGTCCTCATTCAGATACCTATAACAATATAGTCTTCACATATTGTGACAGCTGCTACTTTCAAAGAATTTAAATATTTTTTCAATTGAATTTATAATTCTCATAAAACTTTGAGAATTTCATCACAAATCAGAATTTATATTGAATGAAACATGAAGAGTTCACAACACTGTTCACTAAAATCAATGTCACCAATTATTTGAACCTCGTTTGAAGAATTAATCGACGTTCTTCGAACACGCACCTCATTTCCCGACTTCTCTCATCGATGGTCCAATTACCCCTTCCCACGGAAGAATTATCCTCTCTTCCAGGAAGAAATTCAAAATCAGCGCGCTGCGGTCGAGCCGTGACGCGATTCATAACAAAAATCATTGATAAACCGAACACGAGGCGCAGGATCGACTTGAAGTCGACAGCCATGGTTGGCCTGGATCAGGCCAGGATGTGTGACCGTCTCGGAGACTCCTTGTTGACTGATCTCGTTGGTTTCAGCCGGAACCAGTCTTCTAGACTTGTTGCTCGTACGCGAAAAACAACAATTTCACTTGGAATGCCCCTCGGTGACCTATTACGGCTTACGGGATTTCTGTGTGGCATTCTGCCTTCGTTAGATTCGTACGGAATTCTAGGAGGTTCTGATGATGGCAGAATGCAATTTTACCGAATGTCCTTGCACAACTAAAGAGTACTATAAGCTTATTAAATGATTCTTCTAATTTTGTTCTTTGACTCAGGAATTTTAAGGAAAGGAAATTTGAATAATTAGAAAAGTTTATTTTCATTTGTTTTATTTATGTTAGTTATACACGGAAGCAAATAGAGGAAAAATATCGTAATACTTCTTTTCTTTGCTATGGCTCGTTCCGCGTTAATCCGTTAACGGTAACCGATAGTCTGTAATCTACTTACCGTGTTTGTCTGATGTGAATCCCATTTGATTAAAACATTGTACGACTGAATGCAACATTACGACTTTTACTTTCGATCTGACGTTTTCTGGAACATTATGTGATATACAGTTTGCGGTGCTAATAAAACGATGTTCACAGATAAAAAAAAAGAGATAGCGAGAGAGTATCCTACTTTGCCCGAAGACTGTTCTAGATGTAAGAAAAGCGTTAGCAATCTGGGGAAAAAAGGTAAGTAGACTGACTGTAATTGTTTCTACCGTTTTTACTGTCATTTTCTTAGAAATGGAAAAGGTAGGTAATAAGCAGATACTCGGTATTACGCTGCGAATATGGTTTATTATCGTTACAACTATAAGAGCGTACCGTTGCAGCACGCGACGGTACAATTATTGCGTGAATGTACGTAATAATAGAGCGTAAATAAGTAAATAATTAATAATTATAATAATGACTGGTGTTAAATTAATATTACTCTGTTAGTCAGCTTTCCACATGTACGAAAATTAATACATACAAGACAAAACCACGATAACGAAATGAAGGGCGGGGGTGTTGGGGAGGTGGGGATCGAGAAGAAAGATCGAGCGGTTCGCAACGGCCCCTCGACGTAGGGACATCGGGATCGATACGTCGGATTCTCTCTGCTCGAGTATACACATCGAATTTTGACTAGCACAGTGTCTAACAAACGCTTCTCTTATCTCTTGAGAAGCTTAATTAAAATCCCAACCGATCTCCTCGATGACACATTGAAAACAGTGCAGAAAGAGCGGGAAGGGGAACGAAAGAAAATTGTTACGGCGTCGAGGATGCGATAAAACATTTCATCCCTTTTATCGCGGATCCTCTCGTGGCACGGTATTGTCATTAATTACATGTAACTGTTTCCTTCGTAATAATTGACTGCATATTCGTCGATGGGATCCTGCTTCGCTGATTCGCGTACGAAGGAGATCGCTCGCGAGGACGAATAAATGGCAAGAACCTACAGGGTGGTCATCAAACAAAATGTGATGCTTCGTTTTGAGACGCTACTCCTCTTCGAGTATCGTTTATTTTCCGTCACGCTGACGCCCGGAGAATCGTTTCTCCTCTCCGCGTCACTCTTTCTATCTTATATTCTTCCGCAATTCCCTCTTCACTCCGGATGAACGAGTGCCTTTCCAGTCGACACTTTACTTTCTGTTTAACTTATTTACAGGTATTTATAGAACGTTTTATTCGTAACGTTTCATCCGCGTGTTTCATCGCGAAACATCGCGGGCCACGATTCAGGCACAAGCACTCCGCAACGACGTAACATTCCTTCGATAAACATTACTCGAGAGTCCCAAGTATAACGTGATTAATATATAATAGTTATTCGACTATCTTCTGCTTTCGTTTTGCGTTGCCGAGATACACAGGGTATATGCATATGTGTAACTACTCTGTTCGCGATCGAGACACGTACTCGCGAGTTTGCGCTTCGAGTGCGCGATGATCTTCGAGATTCGCGCATAGAGCACGGTCGATGTAATCGTTAACTATGCCTACCAGATATCAGTACGTTCGTGTGCATATCGATCGTAATTATAGTTTCGGGCTGGAAGCAAAGTACAATAACTGCGTTGTGTAACCTTCACACCCTACGGGAGTGGATTCAATTGGAAATGAAATTCACTTCTGCTCTCAATTAACATGGAACGATCTTAATTGTAGACGTAAAAAATTGGTATAAAGTAGCAGTTGNAGATTCGCGCATAGAGCACGGTCGATGTAATCGTTAACTATGCCTACCAGCTATCAGTACGTTCGTGTGCATATCGATCGTAATTATAGTTTCAGGCTGGAAGCAAAGTACAATAACTGCATTGTGTAACCTTCACACCTTATGGGAGTAGATTCAATTGGAAATGAAATTCACTTCTGCTCTCAATTAACATGGAACGATCTTAATTGTAGACGTAAAAAATTGGTATAAAGTAGCAGTTATTAATTCAATGGCCTTATAACGTAAGGTGACTGTCTATAAGTTACGATGAAGAGAATCGAAAAGTTCCGATCGGCTTCATTGTACTTCGCTCCGTGTACCATTTATATTACTCTATTATACGCTAACGCAATAACCAACAGTAACGATCGTCAATAATAACATTCTTTTCAGCGTCGTGTGATCACTGACACGGGGATGGAATCGAGTTTCTGGTATCTCACTTTTTCCCTCTTCTGAATACAGTAACAATTCAATTCTTATCGTTAATTTCTACAATAATGAAGAACGTTCATGCTGTCTACAGACTCGACCCTACGTTCACGAAATGCACGAAGACCTATTACGAGAATCAATTATCTAGCGTCTTTCGGTATCTTCTTCGGTAAGTGACGTCCGGCTTCGATTTTCCTCGACGATTCGCTTCCCTTTTCATTCATCGACTTTCGCGAGGTCTCCAAGACGAAACCGTTATTCGAGCACGTGCGACCAAGCGGCGGATTTAGACGATGTTAGCTTTCGCTATAGAGTTGCCCATCATGACCTTGTTCACGAAACTAACTATGGCCGTGGCCGGTTGCTCCGGCTCCAATTCGGCGAACACGTGGCACTGATTGTCCGATTTGTGCGCGGGTTTCCTGGCCACGAAGCCAAAGCATCGACTGAAAAAATGAATACGATTACAAAAGATGCAATAAATCTAGTTAAGTGATAAAATGTTAAATCTGCTTACTGGGTACTGGCTGGTCGGCCAGTGNAGACCTATTACGAGAATCAATTATCTAGCGTCTTTCGGTATCTTCTTCGGTAAGTGACGTCCGGCTTCGATTTTCCTCGACGATTCGCTTCCCTTTTCATTCATCGACTTTCGCGAGGTCTCCAAGACGAAACCGTTATTCGAGCACGTGCGACCAAGCGGCGGATTTAGACGATGTTAGCTTTCGCTATAGAGTTGCCCATCATGACCTTGTTCACGAAACTAACTATGGCCGTGGCCGGTTGCTCCGGCTCCAATTCGGCGAACACGTGGCACTGATTGTCCGATTTGTGCGCGGGTTTCCTGGCCACGAAGCCAAAGCATCGACTGAAAAAATGAATACGATTACAAATGATGCAATAAATCTAGTTAAGTGATAAAATGTTAAATCTGCTTACTGGGTACTGGCTGGTCGGCCAGTATCTTCGCTGGCGAAGTTCCAAGTGCGTTCCTCCGTATCCAAACCGCAGTAACTGATATTATTCGTGGGGTAATGCCTGCGGAAGAATAGTTTGCGCGCATTGTCCGTGAGGGTGATACCCTGGGTTGAAACTTTGAAGTGGACGATGGTTGCGACAGGCAGTTGTTTCAGCTCGAACATCGTTGTCACTGCCTTCTTGATAGCTTGAGGCCCCGTCAACGACTCCGTATCCATGGTGAAAAGATATAAGACGTTGCAGGCTGACAAAGGAAATTGCAAACCATAAATAGGCGCACAAAAATTGCGAGCGCTCAGGTATGACCAAAGAAATTATCAAATTTTTATTACCTGCACCCTGCGCGAGCAGTTGCTGCGTGCTGTTCGCCCCAGGTGAATCGAGGGCTCGGGCCGCTGCTTCCGGTTCAGGGAGAAGCAGCTGGCAAGGCAGAGCCATCGCCATCAAGCTATGCTGGTAAACTAATGCCGACAGGGAGCTGAAAACTGGTTCGTTGGCACACCCCTTTAATCTGACACCCCTGGAGGTGGGTTCGATTAAAAAGTGCCTGACCAACTCGCTAGACGGGTCCCTGGGGCTGCTCGGGGCGCCCGGGGGTGGAGTTGCCACTTTTAAAGCGAGCCCGAAGGCACCTGGGAAGGAATTACTGTCTCGGACGACGAATGTTCCAGGCGCTGCATCTTTTAGCATCGAGATTGCTGTAAAACGACAAATGTGAGCACACGTCGGTTTTATTAAGAAAATTATAAAAAAGGAATGAAGTACACACCTTGCTCTCGAGATATGTTCGGCTTATACCAGATCCTGCTGGTGTCACGCACGAATTTCACGTGCGCGTCGGCTACTTCTTGAGGCTCGGTGTTCGAGTGAACGCTGGACCGTCTCGAGCCGTAATACTGGACCTGAGGAGATGACTGACCGCCGCTGTTTATGGAAGTGTACGAAGTGGCACTCTGAAAACCAATCACCGGATCTTCATACAACTCCTGTCACAATTAGATTATAAAATATAAATTAAAACAATAATAAATCAGTGTATAATATAAATGCAATAGCGATAGGTAAAAAGGATGGTCTGAATTCAAACGTACCTTAGGACTTTGGGCGAACTCGATGTGAGTCGGAGTGCCGGGACTGCGCGAGACAGCTTGTGGGTGTTGCATCGTCGACTCGTTTATCGGAGAAACAGATCGGTCCTTGCTACAAGGAAACAATCACGCGCATCGTTATAATGTGCATTTTGAATCGGATTGTTTACCGTGTGCAGGCAAACGCGACTGGTTTGTGATCTCTGTGTAGATGTACGTACGTTTCTGTGCGCGTGTGTGTGTGTATGTTGTCAGGTGATTCGTGCAAGGTGTACGCCGTGAGAAAACATCAGAAATGTGGAACATACAAGAACGAGAATAGAAAAAGATCGGGAAACAGGAGAGGAATGTGTCAATCGTGGAGGAAACGCAGGCAGAGAGACAGAGAGTAGAAATACAATTGCACGATACATCTGTTACAATCCTTTCTGTTTTACCTAAATACAATTCACACACGGCTATGTACACGTATTGCAAAGAGAATAATTGTCACTTGAGTAAACGATAGTGCGGTATTATTATACATGTTAATCAGCGATACTGAGTGCTTCTTTCATTCGTCATTAATAAGAAGCCTGTCCATGAATTATTAATTTTCCGTCGTTTGTTCTTTTTCACTTCGATGATGTCTGTACGTTCATGATAATATCTATGCTTTTAAGGTGATTCACGATGCAAGAAGCTCGAGCTTTTGTTAGTTCGACAGGTGCAAACAGACGAGTTATGCGTGACTTCAGCTCTTCCGCTTTCTTTTCGTCAATATATCGATCTGCAAAACGGTTGCAACTGCACCGATCAAAATCCAATCAATTTTTTAAACGCTATCTTGTATGCAATTTATCTATTCGGGCGCATTTATAACTCCATCACGGTGCAGCTGCAACGAAGGTGTGCCAATACAAACGGTTAGTGGCACGACATTAAACATTCACAGCGCATCTGCGAAATCATTGTTGAGAAACGTGAATTCATCACTTGCCAGTGCTCTCAAATAATATATTACCTATAGTCGAACGACGCCGATTGGTTAGTGAGCGGCCATCGTTTGTTATGCGTTTGTTTAAGTGACCCGCTTGCCGGAAAACTCAAGCGTCTAGAATCACGAATATCATTCTGTGTCATAATCATTGCCCTGATAGCATTGTCCGATGAAAAGAAATTTTCATCGATTAACAAAATTTTGATACCCGATGACAAATCTCTAGTTAACTTAAAAAAGAAATTATTAGCACTATTCAGGATACAAAACAGGTTTAATCATGGTGTTCGGTGGACTTGAATTGTTCAACTTTTTCAAAACTTCCAGCAAATTTTATCATAAGCTCTTCGGGGCTCAAACGTTACTTGTATTAACTAGGGGATGAAAAACGTGTTAATATGAAATTTAATGACGGGATGACTCCTACCTCTGTGTTGTCGGACTCTTGGGTGGAAGCCCCGTTTCCTTCGAGACTTCTCTTCGTTCCTCGATATAGATCGTTCGTTCGTTGGCGTAATTCCCGACGTTGTTGTTGTTGTTGTTCCCGGTCGACTCGATGTTGTGCATATTATTGTTGTTGTTCACGTTGTAGCTGGTGTTCGACGTGCTGTAGGCACGGTCGGCCGCGAACGTGACCGTCGGCGAGGAATTGTTCACGTACGGCGTTCGAGGATGCACCGGGAACGCCGGCGTTTGCGGCCTCGACGCGCCGCTGACAACCGCACTGCCGGGACTGACGCTCCTCTCGGTCCACGATGACGCCGAGTCATTGTGCGACTGTAATTTTTTCATCAATTTTCATCGCGTGTCCCGCGTAATTTTTAGCCGAACATTTAATAATATGTTGCATACTTCTAGTCAAGCGAGGTGTATCAAGCACGTTCGAAATGTACAATCTCAATCATTGAAATGTGCAGGAAGAGAGATTTATAGTTTATAATACAATATGTACATATTTATATACAAGTTTATTTAATACATACTTAAAAACTGTTACACTTAATTAAAAAATTTACACGTGCTCTTTGATCTTTACATTTTTTAGTACAAAAGGATTTTATAAAATCTCTCTCACCCTTTTGCAATACTAAGAACATGAAGGTGCTACAGTGCAAACGTGATGTACTAAGAAGTTCCTGCAGGTGTAAGCTGGACAAACCTGTGTGCAATTCTGCCATGCTTTGGGCGACTGGTTAGGGGAGCAATTAGTGATGGCGTTAGCAACGTTGTGGTTCGCAGTCGTCGTAGTCGCTGCGCTGACGTTCGGGTGATGATCGTTCATGTCTGTCTTGTTAGTCACGGATTGAGAGCAAACGGGTGATATTTCAGCCAGTGTTTGAATGAGG